>JAYRCO010000686.1:1924-19258 GCA_037042815.1 Ceratobasidium papillatum
GATGAGGAGCTAACCGTCGGATGTGATGCTATCTGCGAGTTCGAGATCTTTGCCCATGAAAGCCAAGTCGGGGACGATTCGAGCAAATGCACCAAAGGCTGAAAGACCCAAAGATTTAATGCATTTATGGGACACTGGGGCGAGACTCGTACCTGCGTCGATATGAAGCCACACGTTGTACTTGTCGCACAGCTCGCGCACTGCTGCGACGTTCGACGTAAACTCCCCCTGATCACAATTTGTCGGTCTCGATAATACCAACATCGTCGAGGGCACACCCCGCACTCACCGTATTGACCTCTCCGTGACTCAGGACTACAATCACCCCATTCTTCCCTTTTCCGTTGTTCTGCCTTCTCTCGTCTTCAACCTCTCTCAGACGCGCGTCCAACTTCTCAAGATCCATCCCCCCACCGGTTGGGTCGCCCAAGTCAGCTACACGTGCTCGTCCAATGCCGACAATCGCAGCAGCCTTTACCGTCGAAGCGTGTGGACGATCGCAGAGCACATGGACAGTGACGCCACCGAACCCGTCTTCAGCGACAGAGTAGCTTGGATCAGATAGGGCAGTTCGAACTGCAAAATCTCGGCCGCAAGCTGTGGTCACAGTTAGAGGCAGGAATGAAGAACATAAAGCTGACCTACTGAGACCAAGGACGTTGCTCGCCGTAGCACCGCTCGTGAGTGTCCTAGCTGTGAAACGATCACGCGGAAGGTCGAACAAGTCAAGTACCATCTCAAGCGTACGATCCTCGAGTGGAGCGTTTATAGATTGATCCTATGTGAACCACAAGGGCGTAAATGAAGAGTACAGCGAAAGCTCGAGGAGGGTAGCTCACAGCAAGGTTCGTCATACAATTGAGGTCATATATCGTTGTAAGAAAGTCGCCAGCCTATAAATCATTATGATATCAGCCGCAATGAAAATATTGATACACCGATTGCCAAATACCTCCGCCGCAGGAAGGGTACCTCCGATCACAAACCCGAAATATCTACAAACCATGCGTGGTATAAGTAAAATTTTCAGCTAACTCGACTCGATTCGATCAAACCTCGACCCGTTGTGCCCAGTCGCAAATCCTGGGGCTAGCTTCTCCCTCACATACTTGATTGTTTCTTCTGTCCCAAGACCGGCTGCAGGAAGGAAGTCTGGGAGAGCCTCCAGCGCAGCCTGGATTGATGCTGCATGTGCGGTGGTCGGAGCCGTGTACAAATCTTTACGCCGAGCGATGGCAAGATCGAAAATCGACGCGAGGGTTGCTGGGGAGGAGTCCATTGGAGTATTCGGATTCAATATTTCAACAACTGAGCGTCAATCTATAGGCCCTACTCTATAAGTCTTGGTCGATGCCCGATGTAATTTGGAGTCTGAAGAATCAAGCCGGTTGGTTAATAAGAGTTTAATAAGCCCATGCTGCAGAGTACGGCAGCCCGCCCCCGGTTCCCCGAACAAGGGTCCGAGACCAGAAGCGCCCGTGGCGTTGGCTAGGACTGGCGCTACGTATCCAAAATGGAAGAAATTCTAGATAACCATATTTTAAACGCACAAGTTACAAAATGTAAAATATAGCGTATAACTTATAAATACAGATCATCCATTTTAGGAATAGTATTTTTTTTCCATAACGATGCAATATGCTTGTTGATGATGTTGAAAAGGCGATTGAGCGTTTGGCTATGTGACTCCTGAACATATTGATTATGGAGAGCCAATTTTAATTGGCGAAGTGTGATTGTCTGAACGGTTTCCGTAGCACCTAGACCTTGGTCAACCTCTTCGTCGATCTCAGAGACTTCGGCGTCGGGGTGGGGAGCTGCATGATATAGATAAATGTCAAAGAATTCGGCTAGGTCGCCAATAACACCGGCCAAGTCTTTGGACAATGGATTCTTCATCTTCCGTATCCTTGAAATCAGTTCTGCCGGATTGGAAAGTAAGTATCGGTTCTCCAAGCACAGGGAATTCATGTTGTGTTTTGATAGGTTTTGAATCATAGTGCTGGCCGTGTCATTGATTTCCCACCGATCATCGTGAAGAGAACGATGCGCAACCACCCATATTAAGATCCAAAGGAGAGACTCGGCGTCATGGACAAACGTTCTGGTGACCGGTGTTTGAGACATGTAGCTATCCAAAAGGTGCGCTGATATAAATGCAGGAGTTCCCTGTCGAAGCTCACTTTTAGCCCCTGACTGGTCTGATAAATTAAAAGAAATAATTTACCGTTCTATCGCTGTGTACTTCGTCTTCCTTCCGATCCTCGTTTATAGTGAATTCCGTGTCATGGATAACGCACAATGGCCCACGCCCCAGCTTGTCGACCCGTCGTAATCGAGGGCATGTGCACATACTACGAGTTTACGTTAGTGGCGACGACTATAGTTCCATCCATCAGCAGCCTACCCAGTGTTTGTCTGAATGGTCGAACAGCTACCAGAGGGCTTGCGCTGGACACCAAGTCCGTTACAGTCCCACTTATCCGCATTCGCAGGCCAATTTGGTGCGTTCAGCCATCCCGAATTGGTATAGTGGGTGTTTGGATTGATGAGAAGCAGGTTGTATGCGCTGATATCACAATGAATCTTCCCGGCTTCGGTAAATGCCATAATTCCTAGTATAAACGAAGTGAGCTTAGGCACAATTGCACATCGGTTCTAAATCGTAGTCACCCAAAAACGCATCATGGATTGCCATGAGCAAGTGCAACGAGTTTCGCGCATCGAAGAGAGACCTGCCTCGTGGCATAAGAATATCGCTCCTGATCCTCACCCCTCGCGATGTCGGGTTTATTGGTATCGGCCCGCTGGCCACAGGTTCTTCACGGAGATTTGGGCCATGAGAGGCAGCGGACACTAGACTGGTGCTTTGGCTTCGAAACGAACTAGTTGGAGGTCCAACCACCGTTTTAGCCTTTCCATGCGGATAAAAGAACGAGGTGGAAGGCGATGACTCAAGATCTTCCGCGAAAGTAAGTCTCGTATCGTATATACCATGACTACGGTCTTTGACTTGGCAGACTCCAAACACCCCCATAAACAACGACAAAGTCTCTCCTTCGTCAGGCCGGTTCTCAGGGCGCCAGATGCCCTTCATTACATCGTCTCCAAGTGCGCACACACAGGTTGCTCGGCCGGAACAGCATTTACGGTAGCATAATAGCTCGCTGACCACCTGCGGCTCGCGGTCCCCAAACTTGAAAAGCGTCTCTATAGCATTGCGACCCTCGGCCTTTCGAAACGAGAAACGCGTGTCGTACCCGAATTTCGATGGAGGAAGGGTCAAGAGCGTAATGATGTGTCTAACGAATAGGTTCGCATCTTCAGGCTGTGAGAGATCGATGTCGCGAGAATGAAGGAGCCCAGAGCGATCGAAAAATACGAAGTTGACGATTGAGCCACATAGTGAGAACCCAAACACACGGAGACGGTAGTTCTGATGAGCGAAAACAGCACGAGCGTAACGAGCTAGTTGCAGGTAAGCTTCGTTTCGGTTGTTTGTCTCGCTGTTGAACTTGCACTCGATGATGAATTCAACATCCGCCGAGTGTGCTCGTCGTGCAGCAGATGCCATAACCAAGTCTGAACTAGTACGGGCGTCGCTTGGAGAGTCCCATAGTGCTTGGCGATGGCTGTGATCCATAAATGGATGATATTGTTGACGAAATTGATCATCGGGATAACGCCCTTTGTAGCAGTCGTAGACTGCACGCCCAATCAGGTTCAGCATTGCGGCGAGAGGGCCATACGCCTCCTTTTCGTTCCGTTGTAATGCAACCTGGTGGCCAACAGTCCAATATCCATCAATCAATCCAATAAGCGACATGGTGCCTGACTCCGTGCCCAATTCAGGCACAATTCTACCACGGACATCCTCTTGAGCATTCTCATCTGTCGTAAGAAATTCCTTGAGAAATGACTTGTGGAGACGAACTTGACCACATAGCTCGTGCTTGAATAGCTCTTCCACCTCGCGTATGCCGATCATAGAAACCGTGTTTGATTCTGCTGCGTCTTTCGAACGCTGGTTACTAGTAGGATTCGTGGAAAGGTTCGGGAATCGACGACTCGCAAAATCGGCCGGGTCGATACATTTAGAATTTGTGTTGGATGAAGACATCTTGAGAGGGGTTCTGCCAGAACTAACACTCACTGCTCTGTGGGTTTCTGAAACAGACTTGGGTGGTGTAGTAAGAAGCGGAGCTAGAGCGGCCAACTGATCGTGGATTCCGGAAGAGTAAGTTTGCATGTTTATAGATCAGGATAGCGTTGGCGTCACAGGTTCCTTCACAAAGCTTTGGTTTTTCGGGGTATAAGTGGGCGGCTCAGGATCAAGAGCAGACTCCAAGACAGTCTCAGGAACAGATACGCTAGATGACTTCGATACGTTCGAGCTATGTGTTTTAGATAATTCTCGGCTCCTCCTGCTATCCCCGGACGTTGGCTCGGAGCCAAAGGAGTGTTTACGCTTGAGAGCGGAACTCATAGGTGCGGAAAGCTGACCACGTGATTGTTAAACTGGAAATATTGGCCTTGACGACACGTGATTATTTGGCATTGTGGCTAATGGAAACGAGACACGAGCAATGCAGTCGACTTAGAAACGACAGGAAAAGTTAGAGAGGGTAGCCTAGTGTGCCTCAGAATTCCTCCCGTATAAGCCCCCCGCTTGCGATGCTTGGGCCTGGGGGCATTGCCCAAACGAGTTGGCATGTTGCTTGCCACCTTACACGTGTCTTGTGACGGGTCCGATCTAAAGTAAGAAGCTTGTATTACGTGGGTCAGCCATGTTCGCCATTATGATTGTCTAATATTCTTTCTGAAGTACCTTAGTATAACTGAGCCATTCGAAGTACTTTAGCGTCGCCACTGGTAGTGGCGTAGTGTGCGGTACCATTTGGTCTCAGCCAACCAACAAATCTGAGCTTGTATGCATACGCAGTCTTTTTTCTGCCAGCCAGGGCCAATAAAAAGGCTCTATGGTGAGCCCAAATAAGACAACTAGACATCGAGGCGATTTCTTTTGAGTTCATGTTCTCTGAGTCAGAATATGCACGCTTAGAGTGGGGTGACACAGAAATGCAAATCCGCTAGCATCAGGCTTTGGAATATCTTATCGAAGCGCTTGCACTCGGACTGTTCACCTTGCTTGCTCGTTTGGCGGGTCTTAAAAGCTCTGAGCACCATTTGGTATATTTTTGAGTCGAGCTCATTATTGAGACACCAGGGTCTATTCCCAAAATCCGCCATATAGCAACTTTTGAGCCCACTGGTTCCCCCTGAAGGATAATATCTGCAATCAGGGGGGAATAAATGCTTAGAAGTCGCTTTATTCAAGTGTCTGGTACAGCGCGGTTGCATTATGCATATGTAATGGTCGGAACCGTATGAGTCTTTGGACCGAGCGACTACAAACTCAAAGAAAGATACCAATGCCCAGGAAGACGGGTCTATCAGGAATACTATCATTGAATCACCCACTGGGTAAATGATTTGACCGGCAGTTGTGTTTGTTTGCAACTTCAGTTGGCGGAATGTCAATCAGTATCCACCTCCAGAGGCACCCGTGAGTCTTGTAGTGGCCTTTGGGAGTAGTTGCTTTCTTCGAGATGGCTGTTTTACCATAATTTTGGTCTTTCCTTCTCGGTGTTTCAACCGCTTTGCTTCTCTAGTTTCTCTCCTCAGATGTCGAAACATGGGCTATGCCTCGAAACGACAATAATTACACGATTCAAAAAAAACAAACATGAAAATCCAGCCTAGAGTCGTGGTGTGATCAAGAAAGGTCAAATCGCCAAATTGCACAGTTGTGTTCTTCGCATGTTGACTAACTTCGCAACGCATAGGATTCAGGCACAATATATGCTATCCAATCAATTTGGTTCATATCGACGCATGTTCACGTTATTCTGATAAGTCAAATATGTTCAATAATAGTGAATAGTACACGAATCCCAAGTATGTTTTGCCAAAAAAGGAGTTATAAGTGTAAAATGTCCAAATTCGGTGCAGGACACTGCTGTTGTAATACATCGATTTCGTCGGTGATGATGGTGAAAAGACGGTCAAATGTCTGGCAGCGTGACTCTTCAACGTATCTCTTATGAAGAGCGTGTTTCAACTGGTCAAGTTCATCGACTTTCACACGCGCTCCGTCCCGGTTAGCTGGAGGCGCCGAGTATAGATAGACATGGAAAAAATTCGCTAGTTGACCGATAACAGGGGCCAGGTCTACCGCTAGCGTAGTCCCCATTGCCTCTATTAATGAACTCAGCTTGCTTCCGTTAGACAAGATCCCTATCTTATCCACACACAGAGCCGATAAGTCATGCCTTGATAAGCGCTGGATGAGTTGAGAGGCTTTGTCGTTGACCTCCCAGCGGTCTTCACGAATGGAACGATGTGCGACCACCCATACCAAGACCCATAGGAGAGACTCCGCGTCATGAATATAGGACCTAACAATCGCCGTCCGATCCATGTAGCTTTCCAAAAGTTGCGCTGAGATAAACGCAGGAGTTCCCTAAGGATGTTGTCTGTTAGCCAGGGAACTTCAACGTAGGCCTTCAAGGAAAACGTTTTACGCACCGTACGATCGCTATGCACCTTATCTTCTGTCCTTTCCTCATCAATGGTAAACTCGGTATCATGTACGACACACACCGGTCCGCGCCCCAACTTTTTGACCCGCCCTAAACGAGGGCACGTACACCTGATGCGATCCAAGAATCAATACCATTCGCCAACATCTATCCTTCAAAACTCACTCGGCACCGGTTTTATGGTTTGAGTAGTTGTCCGACGGAGCACACTTAGCTCCTCGACCATCGTAATCCCACTTTTTCACTCTTGTGGACACTTTCGGTGCGTTCTGCCACCGCCCCTTTCCGTAGTGAGCGTCGGGATTGATGAGTAGTAGGTTATATGCGCTAATGTCACAATGTATCTTTCCGGCCTCCGTGAATGCCATAATTCCTATCGTGCAAGAATTCGGTCACTAAATCATCAAGTGCAAATATTTGATTCTCCTCACCTAATAGCGCGTCATGAATCGCCATGAGTAGGTGCAACGAATTTTGGACATTAAATAGAGATGCTCCTCGTGGCATAAGTATATCGCTTCTGATCCTGATTTCTCGGAAAATCTGGGTGACTGGTGATGGACCAGACACCGCAGGAGTATCCGATGCACTCGGGCTGGTAGACGCAGGCGGTAAGCTGACGCTTTGGCTCCGGAAGGAACTGACAGATGGCCCGATCACGTTCTTTGCCGTATTCCCGCGTGGGTAGAAAAAAGACGTGGAAGGCGATGGCTCGAGATCGTTTCCGTACGTCAACCTTGTGTTGTATATATCGTAACTACGATCCTTCACTTGACACACTCCAAAAACGCCCGTAAACAGCGACAACGTCTCCCCTTCGTCGGGCCGATCCTCTGGACGCCAAATCCCTTTCATCACATCTTCTCCAAGCGCGCATACGCAAGTCGCCCGCCCGCAGCAGCACTTGCGATAGCACAACAGTTCGCTCACTACCTGTGGCTCACGGTTTCCAAACTTGAAAAGTGTTTGCATCATGCCCTGATCTTGAACCTTTCGAAATGAAAAGCGTGTGTCGTACCCAAAATGGACGGGAGAAAGCGTCAAAAGTGTAATGGTGTGTTTGACAAATAAATCGGCATCGTCGGGCTGTGAAAGATCGACGTCGCGAGAATGAAGAAGCCCAGAGCGGTCGAAGCATACAAAGTTGACGATTGAGCCGCAGAACGAAAAGCCAAACACACGAAGCCGATAGATCTGGTGAGCGAAAACAGCACGAGCGTAGCGGGCCAGTTGTAGATAAGCTTCATTTCGGTTGTTAGCCTCACTGTCCGATTTGCACTCGATTATAAGCTCAACATCCGCCCAGTGTGCTCGTTGCGCGTCGGGTGCCATAACTAAGTCGGGGCTAGTACTGGCATCGCTTGGAGAATCCCATAGCGCTTGACGATGACTGTGATTGATGAAGGGATGGTACTGCTGGCGGAATTGATCGTTGGGATAGCGCTCCTTGTAGCAGTCATATGCTGCACGCCCAATTACGTTCAACATTTCGGCAAGCGGATCGTACACTTTCTTCTCTTCCTTTTGCAACGCAATGTGATCACTAATGGTCCAGCGCCCGTTGGCCAGTCCAAGAAGCGGCATTTCATCAGCATTTTGCCTCAGACCAATCCTGTGACGAACATCCTCCTGGACGGTCTCGTCTAGGGCAAGGAACTCCTTGAAAAATTCCTTGTGGAGATGGACGTGACCGCATAGCTCGTACTTCAGTATCTCTTCCATCTCGCCCATGCCTATCTTCGACGCCATATTTGACGCTGTTGCTTTCTTCGACCTCTGGGTTCGAGAGAGATTTCTATGAGCACTAGAGAATCGGCGGCTCCCAGAACCGGATGGATCGATACAGCTCGGATCTGTATTGGACGAAGACATCTTGAGAGGGGTTATGCCGGAACTAGTAATCACTGCTCTGTGGGTTTCTGAAACAGCCTTGGGCGGCGTGGCAAGAACTGGAGCTAGAGAAGCCGACTGATCACCGCTTTTCGGGGGAGTAGTCTTTATGATCGTAGAAGTGGCTGGAGTTGGCGTCACAGGCTCCTCCTGAAAACTTTGGTTTTTAGGGGTGCGGATGGGCGGCTCAGGATCAAGCACAGGCTCCAAGACAGTCTCAGGAACAGATATGCTAGATGACTTAGACGCGTTTGAGTTACGTGTCGCAGATGAATCTCGGCTCCTCTTGCTATGTCCAGGCGTTGTCTCAGAGCCGGAAGGATGTTTGCGCTTGAGAGCAGAACTCATGAGACTGGAAGGCTGCCCACGTGATTGTTGAAGGGGCAGTGTTGGTCTCGATAGCACGTGATCATTCGGCATCGCAGCTGATAGAAACAAGGCAGGGGTGATGCGCTCGACTTAGAGATGGTAAGAATAGCTAGAGGAGACGGTCTGCTACGGTCTAGCATTCGTGTTATATAAACCGCTTGCGGTACTTGGGCCTAGGTGCGTTGCCCAAACGCGATGGCATGTTGCTTGCCACCTTACACGTGTCTTGTGACGGGCCCAATTCAAGGCAAGAAGCTTGTACCATGTATACAATCTACGATGTTGATTACCACTGAATCCCTTTCTCTCCGCGAACGGAGGATATACAGCTGAGCTATTCTGAGCTATTCAAAACATTTCAACAATGCAATCGCCGGTGGCGCGGTATGCGGTCGCATCTGGTCTCCTCACACAATGGCGAACCGTCAAAACTCGGCTTATATGCATACGCGTGTTGTTGAAAGCTGCTCAGGGTTGAGACTTCTGACATCTCCATGATGTGATACGAAGCTTTTCGGGCTAAGCGTGTATTTTGCGAGGATCATCTGGCTACTACTAGCTACTGGCACTTATATTGATTACGGAGTCAGCGCCCACAGTAAATCATTAGCTCTGTATTTGCGCATATATTACTTAGCCTTGGTTTCTTGCCTATATTGTCGACAGCTTACTCACATCACACGGGTTTATAGTGGGTTCAAACGGAACAATTAAGCATCAGAATTTCTTTTGTTTGAATTCAGGTCCTCAGAGCCAGAGTGTGTTCAGGGTAAAGCGACACAGTAACACAAGGTGCGTACACCATACAAATTGATACAAGGCTTTGCACTTCCTTACTGCCATTACTGATCACCCATTGGGTCAGGTCATTCGTTATGCCCTCGTGCATATACGCTGGATGAGATCCACGAGCTGATATCCGAAGCGGACGATGATCTGTTAGACAGCTTCTGGACGTATTAGGATGTTACGTTATTTCGATGGTATCCTCAATGCGCTGCTTTCCTCGTTCTATAAGTAAGACAAGTTGTTTCGACTTCGGCCAGTAGAACACCGATACTCTCTGCTACTAGCACCGGTCATCAGGTCTTTATGTAGTGCACATGCCTACTGATCCGTAAGATATATTCCTCCAGGGGTAAACCACATGCAGCCAGGTCCTGTCGGATTTAGTAGCTTCTAAGGAAGCGCAGAATAATAGTTTGCCTACACCGCTGTCAGGAACATTTGGACTTCATAAATTTGTCTTGACCTCTAACGAGTACAAGTTCAACTAGCTCCCAAAATCACCTTGCTTGCAACGGTCATTTCCCCCCATAATGTTGCACATCGAAGCTGAGGGATCCAAAGGGTCTTTCTTATTTACGTGATACGCCCCTGTGAGAGGCGCCGATCGACGAGGCTTGAGTTCTCTTTTCGTTCGAGTCTAACTTGTCGAATACAAGGGTATGAAATATATCACTAGCATCTGTGTATAGAATCAGCGCGCAAGCTTTTCATTGGGGTAACTACAAGACTTATATCCAGTGTCTCATCACTAATCCAGCAGGCTTCAGAAGTTGCCTAGCCGTAGCTATGCTTCAGTATCTCAATGGTGACCTTCAAACTGAAGTCCTAGATAGTGATGCCAAGATGGCCGTACTGCATGTATACATCGTGGAGGACGCCCGCAGGGCGTCTCACACGATGTATACGCAGAAGAATGACTAGTCTTGCGAGTAGGAGTCCAAGAACATCTTTACAAAATATTTGAGGAGGTACCTGTAGGGTCTACGCACTACAAATATCATAATGTATGTACATCAACGGACGAGATCTCATCCTGGCGCTCGGCTGCCAGAAGCGCGTAGAAGATATAACACCAGGTACCAAATGTGGAGCTAGATATCAAATATCCTGAATGTCGTAGAGCTCAAGCGCAACTCCGGTGCCCTAAGATACAAGCTTATAGGTAGTAGCACTTCAAACACGCTCCTTTATCCATCAGCTCACACACACTTATCTCGGCGATGTCTTCAGTGTACTACGTACAGATTGAAATGCTTGTTTTACTATTGTACATGCATTTTCTGTAATATATGCGCTCTAGAATATCATGAATAACACCTGGCGGGAGAGATTTGTAGGACAGCTATATAATAAGCCAATCAGGGGTTTTAACTACCAAACACCACCAAACAGGCAAGCAAGATGCATAGCCCGGGCACGGGCACCCCCGTGACTTGTGTATACACGGATCATCAAACACAAATAGCAAAGATCGGCTTACGCAGGCTGACTTTCTCTTAGATAGGACACATGCTCCAAGATTGCAACGAAGGGTTCTCCAACTAAAAACTATAGCATCAAAACATACTGCAAATTAAGTTAATTTGTCTAGCTTATGTATGCGAGTTTCCCAAGGAAAACATTCTTTGTTTCATTTCTTCACTTACGAATTTGAACTCTTGTACTGCTCTACAATTCCGTCGATAAACACGGCCCAGCGTTTTTCCCAATGCGTTATTTCCTGCACCTTAACGACCGGGTCTAACAAAGAATGCTATGCCGGACATTAGTACATAAGTGGAGCATATCAAAGGGTCAACCAACTTCAAGACTCTGCCTAGCCATTTGACCTAGACTCAAGATGCTCGTGATCTCACTTGCAACAATTACCTAAAAGTAAATCAATCAGAGCTGCTCGCTGAAGACCAGATGCTTAGATCTCACCTGATAGAAGTCGAAGGAAAGTGTCAAATTCCCGAATATAGAAGGGTCATCTGGCCCCAGCGCAACTGTGAGACCATTGTTGAGAAGAACGGGCAGTGGATGTGTAGGCATAGATGAAGTTAACCGCTGTGCGCCCTTTAATACATCTTTTGATTCAGAGCTCAATGACCAAACACTTACAAGTATCTCGTTTGAGATTGGGCAAACCTCAATTGCAATCCCTCGCTCCTTGCATGCCTGCATAAGTAGTGGGTGTTTTGCTAGGGAGAAGCTGAAAAGAAATCAGACCACTTGATTACATGCGAGGGACCAATGATTCACCCATGTCCGATTCGCTTTGTCCCTAGAAGTATAGCATCGTAGAGGTTACTGTCTATTTCTCCCCCATCATCGAGCGTTTCTCCCTAGTATAAATGCAGATATTGGTATTCGAGGCTAGACCAGAAAGGAGGGCCCGGACATACCGCATGAAAAACAAACGGGATATCTAGCCCCCGTTTCTTAGCTTCAGCTTGAAACTTAAGAAGTGATTCGGCATAGTATATCAGTGGTCGACCGGTATCCTCATGCCCGACCAGGTCGAACCCTTTAGCCATCGACCATGTCAACTAAAGTCCAGGATGGAACATCGAAGGGCTTACCAGCAACAATATGAGGAAACTCTTGTTTGAGTTTCATACAATCCTCGTAATACCAGGCCATCTGTTCATTTGTCATGAAACGGAGAGCAGTATATATGATCTGACAGAAATCAAGAGTCATTGGGAGTATTGTACTACACAAGAATGGTAGCTACCTACCTTGGCACCAATAAAATCTTCTTCTCGACCTTGCTCCTTCATAGCCACTTTGGTTTCATTGACAGCTTCTTCAAACATGATGAGCCAGTCACGATGCTCCATCGTTTTCGAGCCATCTTCGCGAATACCAAACCTAATGAACAAGAGTAGATAAGTAAGCTGGCAATCTATATACAAAACACAGAACTGTTACCTAGGAAAACCAAAACGTATTTCGAGATGCGATATTCCATCTTCAGCCGCGGCCATCATCACCTGACGTTGGTACGCCTTGGCTATAGGCCGATGTCGCATGATACCCTAATTTTGAGATTAACACAATGCGATAAACAAAAACCAAAATGGGTTGACTTCGACAACAGAGAAGGTCGATTGAAATTTCTTCCAAATCTACCGTCGAAATTGTTAGTCTTGGTTCTAAACGGAAGGAGCTTGACACCTACTTTAGCAGACGTATTATATTCGGCATATGCTTCTCCAGGATCGATCATCATTGAACCCACGATCCACTTGTCAAACGCTTCGGAGCCTCCTAGTCCAAACTCCTTGCGAGCCTTGTTTAGTGGCACCCAAGCGCCAGGTTTGTAATTGGAGGACGTGAAAGAAGGCTCGTTTACATGAAGAGCGGCAATTTCGGGTAACAAAGCCTCGAAATCTGGAGGTGGGAGGGGTCGGCCCGCCGTGATATGAGCAGGTACACGAATGTGCATGTTGGGGTATTCGAGTGCAAGCTTGTACAAAAACTCTGCGTTGTACCTGTATAAAGACGGTTGTTGAGAAGTACGATTCTGGAATCGAGTAGGACGTACATCGCATCCATGTGGCCATGCAACAAAGCACCTTTGGGCATCTGGTTATCCTGGACTTAATAATGTTCTGGTAAGAGCAAAATAATCGCCACCTTTTTCACGATTTGATACAGCTCGGTTTTCACTAAGTAGCCATGTGTTAGGATCACATTCTGTTACTGAGGTACCGGGCTAACTCACTGATTGTCTCTTTTGCGACCAGAAATTCCATTCCGGGATACATAAGTTTCTCCTTATCCGAACTCCATACCTCATTAGCCTCCCGAGCACGCAGATGACGTACGATCTCCGAAGCTCGGATTTCTTGCGGAGTCGCATTGGCTATGGCCACAGAGTCAAAGCGAAGGGCACGCTCTTTGGATATGAGATCCTGACGTTTACTTAGATATATTTCAATGTCAGTCGTCATAGTCGATGAGGGAGTGGTTGCGCGAGCAAGACTGGGGGGAAAATGAGGTAGCTGTTTCTTGGAAACTGAATCCAAAGAGCAGATTTGGCGAGTTTATGTAGACAGTATATGATGAGTCAGACCGTCCCTCAGGAAATGTGTATATCTGTGATTATCGAGTCATCTAAGCCGTGATGGCCGAGTTGTGCACATGGTTCACTCGGTTACAACTATAAGTATTCGCGCGTGGTGGTGGAAAACGACAGAACCCGAACCATAGCGATTGCGTGCCATCACGTGACATAGGGCTTGTCCCAACACACGCTCCGAGACCAATTATCAGACGATCGCTTAGTCCTCGTCGCAAACAGAGCATGATACGGTTCCCCGCTGTCTGAAATATTCAGTGAATCTTCGAATTAGCTACATGGGATGAACCAGTAGTGACCAAATGTGCAGAGTATATTTATCTCATTTGTGCACTCCGCTAGAGGACGCCCAACGCGACCTGCGGCTCGCATATACAATTTTTTGACTCGAAGAATCGACGGCCGAACATGCAAATCGATGGTCATACCATTCACAGCGTGTTATGATGTCAGTGATATTTGATTCAAGTGGCATAAGGGTGAAATTGATTAATTGTATTTCAGCCATAAGAGTCGCCTTCTGGCTCGGACTCCTGCTCTTCACCCAGCTACAACCACCGCCATGAAACCCACTCGCCGCTATGTCTTAACTCGCCGTTATCTTGCGACTTTTATAGTGCTTTTTCTCAATTTCTGCACTGCATACGCGACAACTTCCAGGCGCGATTCACTACCCCGACATGACGCCAAAGTCCCCAGCATCAAGCAATACCTCCAGCAGCGCACAAGTCTAATCAAGGAGGAGAGAGATTTGCGATTCGACGCAGACTCCTACCCATCCTCTAAGTCCACGTGATTCAGGGTGAATGGCAGGGTCCTCTTCACGCCTTGCGTGAACTAGAGACTGGCACAAAATGTTTGTTTATTTATATTTTGTTTGGTCCATCAAGGAGCGATGGACCCCAATGAGCCCCGAATCCCTACCGCGTCTGGACCGAATGAGTGACTAAGCCGCGTCCACGAGCAAGTCCCTGATGCCTGTGGTATGCTGATGCCTTGCGCAAACACTTGTTTGTAATCTACTCGCGACGATCATAATGGCTCAAGCCACTTACTCGAAGTTCGACGATGCGGCTCAATTCTTTGTACAGAACGACATAAATATAACCAATTTTATTGTTCATGTGGTTGGGGGTAGTTTCAGACCGCATGAACTTGCATTGCAAGCGATTTCGGAACGGTTGTGCCACCCACAAAGCCTCAATCGCGTCGCGTCGACATTACTTACGGCCCCAAAAACATGCAAAACGATGGCGCAGATCGCACGCAACATCTCAGCACACGAGTTAATCGACGAAATGGCAGAATTAATCGATAAAGCCAGTGGATATCACTATAACGCAAGCCACATGACGGCTGAAAAGATCCTCGAGTTTTCGAAAGAAGAATTGGCGACGGACCTGAAGGACCGATGCCCACACCTCTGGCATTTGGTGCAACTGCTTTTAAACACCCCAGCCGCCCAATCAACTACTCGATTCCTTGACGAATGTGGGGACTATCTCACCGGACTCCATTTCGACTCTCCAGCAGAATCCTTTCCCGCACCCGATAACAGGGACTCGATGGACTCGAACTCAATTTTTATAAGGCGTCAAAGCCAGGGGAAAAATTCGAATATTCGACAATCGGAGCTGTCAATAGTCGTGAGTTATTAATCCACTGCAATTGAAACAAGACTCACCTTGAGCACAGAGAGGTGTTAGTCTATTCAGTATACTAATGCAGAGTAGCAACTCGCACTGTAATCGGCTACCAACGTTGATCGGACTATTTATGCATTCAACGCACGCACCTGAAAAGGTCGTCGAGCTATTTGCACACGCTGGATTGTCAATATCCCCCTCGTCAGTAAATAACATGGTGCATTCCATATCGAAAAATGCGATTACCGCACTGAAAAACGGGCCGCCCGACCAAGTGAAAGGTTTTGCATTCGATAACCTGGACGTAGATTTCAAACCCGGGGCGCCAACAGTTGACTACCAAGGAAACATGGCTCATATAACCACCGGGGCAATCGTGCCAGTACAAGGTGCCACACATGACGATATGCGAGTGTCGCAGGAAATCTGGGAGAAGCAAGACATTAATCCTAATAACCCGCCCGGGTCGTGCATAAAACCCACCCACAAACATTTTGTACCACTCCTAAAGCCAATGGCTCTCCCCCCTAATCATCCGCACAGTCTTGAATCCCGAATGGCCTGGCACATTCGCAAGTTTCTCCTTTTAGAATCTGTGGATACGCTCAAACCAAGCGTGAAGGATAAACTACGTGCTCACCTTGGGTCACCAGCCGTTGATCCAGAGCGTGCAATCCCGGTGGTCAAACTAGCACAGCAGCCACTGGAAGCGATGCCAATCGATGTTGGGACAAATCACGGAAACGTCACAGCAATCGAAAATATGATGCGGCAAGCGGCGATCGACGATGAATACCTTGAGGTGCATGCAACGCTGATACATGGCGATATAGGGACGGGTGACAAAGTCGATCATATCAAAAAAAGCCGATCTATCGAAAAAACAGCAAAAAATCGCTTACAGTATGCGCAGTTCGTTCCGGGCTTCTTGCATATTGAGATGGCAATAACAGACGCATTATGGCGTCTCTACTTGAAGCATCAGGACACATTATCGGGCAAACCGTTGGATCCAAACTCAATTTTCTATCTGTGTGGCCTTACGTGTCCTCGTCAGATCAGGAAACTAGCAACAGGACCCGACCACCGAATGACTCACCACACGGTATACTACACTCTTGTTGCGCTTATTGTGGAGGCATGGAGCTCCGCCATAAAGGCGAAATATGGCGTCTCCTTGCTCGAGTGGGAGCCGCAGTGGGATGAGGTCGTTGAGATGTCGCACGAAGTGGTTAGAATCTATGTCGCCGATCTCAGATTTAGCCCTACGCACCAAATGCCCCCGCCTGTCGACGTCGTGTCTGACATGGTCAACGATGCGACCAAATTGTTCTGCCGGGATTCCCTGTTGTGGGTCATAACTAGACACGCCTCCCGCCACGGTGATGTTGGATGCCTCGAAGATATACTGCCGTTCTGGGTTTTAATCTGGAAGCACACCGGAAAGCATAAGTATGCGGAGCATATAACCCGTTTCCTACTTAACCTCCAGAAAATTTGGCCGGCCAAGTTCGCAAACATCGTCCGTAAGAACTGGCTGGTCAACCCAACAGGGAAAATTGGGGGATTTCGAGGGATGGATTGGGTTATCGAGCTAAACAACCTTATGCACAAGGTCATCCACGCTGGCGGTAGCTCAAATCGAACGCTGTTTAACCTCATAAAAGAGTCTCCCCTCATCGAAATCTACCGGCACCTATACGAAGTGGTCGAAAAGACATTCAATATGACAAAATCAACTCTGCATCATCCAGAACCACAAATGAAGAATACGTTAGCAATGCTTCGAGAGCATATCAAGACACACAAATTACACTCACATATACATGAACGGACGGTATCTACGCCCCCACTCAATGCGATGGTGGAAGCGCTGCTGTTGGGCACCCGTGCACCAGACGTCTCATTGGGGACGAGCAGCCCAGCAGCAGGGCGATTAGACAAAGACCCAGACCAAGACGACGATGAA
>JAYRCO010000687.1:0-19205 GCA_037042815.1 Ceratobasidium papillatum
AGAGTATATTTGTCTCAGGAGGTGTTACGATTCGGCAAGCAAGCAAGGTGCATAGCCCGGTCACGGGCACATCAATTATTTGTATAGAGCGGTTATAATGGCCCGAAATATTCAACCCCGGAGTGTGCCTTGACATGGCGTCAGGGAAAACCCAGTAGGCAAATAAGCGCTTATTACCCCTGGTTTACCCGGTTTACCGAGTTTCCGTTCCCCCCCAATATTTTAGCAGTTATTTACCCAGTTTGCCCCGTCTACCAGGGGGCAAACCGGGCAAATTTGCCGTGATTACCGATAGGGCTGTGCAACCGGCGCATATTTGCACCGATTGCACAACCCCTCGGTAAATCGGCGCTCCGGAGCAAATTTGCTCCGGGGGTTTTTCCTGACGTGTCGTCGCCGGTCTGGAACTTGTGCTGTCCGTATGGCGGATGACATAAACTTCATCACGTGGCCACAGGTGAAGCAATCGCTCCTCCACCGGCCAGACGATCGTTGTTAAGATAGCCAGCATTTCCGAATAGCATCACAACAATGACTTCAAAGCCAAGAAAGAGAGATCAGTTCATTAGGCTTCTTGAGAGTCCCCGCAATGCTTATGATCGCCTGTTTCGATCGCCATCCCCTACGCCCTTGGCAGCTCAATCCAGTCAAGCTAACCTTGTCAGCCTCAAGGTCCTACTCAGGACGCTCAAGAAAAGCGCTAGCGTAATTCCAGGATTGAACGCTACAGTTGATATACTCGTCGAGTGCTTCGAGAATATACCGGTCAGTCGAGTAGCGAGCTCTCATCATATCATATATGCTCACTGCCCGTAGACTACTGCTGAAAACTATAAGGATTATGAGATTCTACGCTCAAACATTGCCATGGACGTGAAAGGCTTGGCCAACCACCTGAACTCTCTGAGTCCATCCAATATGACGAAGGCGCTAGAGGGGACAATCGAGTGAGTCGAAACGCTTTCCGGGGTTCGATACAGTAGCTTATGGATACAATATCCAGCGAATTGCATAAGGAGGCTAAGCTTATCAGCAACAAACAGAATGGCTCTGAAGTATCGCGATTTCTTCACGCAGGACAAGATATGGACGATTTGATGAAATCCTACCGTCGGATCGAAGCGCTATTCCGCCGGTTGAATGTGAGTATAGATCAAATCGTTGAACGGCACGGCATTGATAATAAAGAAGAGTAATGCGATACTGAGCATATGGAAGATCACGTACGACGCGTTGGATGCAGTCAACGACAACCTAGTTGTGAGTATGTTCAAGAATTTCAGCATCGCGGTGATATATCTTCCTTCTGGGATCACAGGAAACTCGACTCAGTAAGCTGAATCATGTGAGAAGTGCTCGCTATAACTCGAGCGCCGTATCACAAACGCGTCGCGCCGGATGTACTCCCAACACTCGCCAAGCCGTGCTTCGAGAGCTCCAAGACTGGGCTAGTGATCCGAATGGCGCCAAGATATACTGGATGAACGGGATGGCAGGCACGGGCAAGACCACGATTGCATATAGCCTATGCAACCAGCTGGAGAAGGTCCATCAGCTCGCAGCGAGTTTCTTTTGTTCTCGATCCTTACCCGACTGTCGTGATGCGACGCGTATCATGCCTACCATTGCCTATCAGCTTGCGCGTTCATGTCGTCCGTTTCAAGATGCGTTGTGCCAAGCCCTCAAAAGCGATCCGGACATCAGCGATCAAGCAGTAATGGACCAGCTCCAAAAGCTCATTAGCGATCCGATGCAAGTTGCAAAGCACAGGATACCCGATGGACTACTTGTCGTGGTGGTGGATGCACTCGATGAATGCGCCGACTGGCAGGACTCTACGCTAGTTCTAGACGCACTGCTACACTTTGCTGACAATATGCCTATCAAGTTCTTCGTAACATGTCGACCTGACAGCGGTTTGCTTCGAGCTATGTCCAACGACGGAGACCTGAGTCGAGCTCTATATCACCTACATGATATCGAAGAGTCGTTGGTCCAGGACGATATTGAGACTTATTTACGAGTCCAACTCAAAACCATATGTCATACTGAGGAGCATATCAAGCGACTGGCCGTACAGTCTGGACGATTGTTCATCTACGCCGCCACTGCCGTGAAATACATCGGAATATACAATCCAACAGTCGACCATCGAGAACGTCTTGAAGTTGTGCTGGGAATGGAGTCGGGTTCGAGCGAGAAAGCGTACCAACCTCTAGACGCGCTGTATACAGCTATACTTGCTACCGCTCTAGAGAACGACGAATCGGAGTCTCGGGAGGTTGAACGGATCAGGATGTCACTGCAGACGGTGATTTATGCTAGGGAGCCGCTCACCATGGGCGCGTTAACTTCCATCCTTCAGCTGAAGGATATCGAGCAGTGTCGAAGGTCTATTGAGCCCCTGTGGTCTGTGCTTCACATTGATGACCAAACCGGACTAGTGTCGACCTTACACGCTTCGTTTCCTGATTATATGAGCGCTGAGGCGAGGTCAGGCCGATTTTTCTACGATCAGACAAAGCACCACGAGTTTCTAGCCCGTCGGTGCTTTGAGACGATGTCACACATGCTACGCTTCAACGTCTGCAACTTTGAGTCGTCGTTTTTACTAGACAAAGATGTGTCCAACCTATCGGCTCGAGTGGGCGAGGCGATTCCCCTGCATTTATTCTATGCTTGTCGATATTGGGCCGACCATATGCTCCTAGCCGAGGAGGCAAACGGACTACGAGAGCTATTGGGCAAGTTCTTGCAGCGCCATGTGCTTTTCTGGATGGAAGTGATGAACATGAAACATGCTACGAGGGCGGCAGTATCAATGCTGTCGGGCTGTCAAAGGTGGATGCAGGTTAGAGCCAGTACTGTCAAAAAGTGTTGCTGTTTATTTATTGCGACTCTTCTAGACCGTAAGCATGTCAGATGACTTGCGTGAGCTCTGTTCGGATGCACAGAAGCTCGTTGCCATAGTCGGTGCAAACTCAGTGTGCAAAAGCACCCCTCACATCTACGTATCCGTTCTAGGACTATGGGACAAGCGGGCGCCGATCTGGATCCACTATGGATCCCGGACTCGGGGAATGGTTGTAGCGGAAGGTCCAGGAATTGAAAATAGAGAGTCAGCAGCATTGGCTGTTTGGAGATACACATTGAGGATTTTTGGAATGGCCGTCTCATCTGATGGCCGACGTGTAGTATCCAGGTCAGAGGATAGATCTTTATGCGTCTGGGACGCGCATAGCGGAGACATCCTGGTGCGTGTGCCGATAGACAATGAGAATTACCCCTGCTGTGTGGTTTTTTCTGCCGATGGAACTTGCTTTGCATCTGGCTGTGATGATGGTACTGTCTACATTTGGGATGCGTTAACTGGGCGTAAGGTCATGGGGCCATTGCAAAGACATACCAGCACGGTGCAGTCAGTATCCTACTCACCTGATGGAAGCCGCCTTGCCTCTGGCTCTTCAGATGATACTATTCTGATTTGGAATGCACTCACTGGTGACGTGGTGGCTGGACCTCTCAAGGGTCATACAAGCGCTGTTGAATCAGTAGCCTACTCACCTGACGGCAAGCAAATTGCTTCTGGGTCGTGGGACTCTACCATGTGCATTTGGGACGCACAAACAGGGCAGATGCTGGTTGGTCCAATCACGGGACACACCGGTGGCGTGATCTCAGTGGCATACTCACCTGATGGTGGTCGTATTGCTTCTGGCTCCGATGATCAGACTGTTCGCATCTGGGATGCACGCACGGGAGACTCCCTCATGACACCATTTCACGGACATACCGAAACTGTATCATGTGTGTCGTACTCGCCTGACGGCAATCAAGTTGTATCTGGTTCTTCCGATTTCACTGTGCGTGTGTGGGACACACAAAATGGTCAGACAATTGCCGGCCCATTTTCTGGGCATACCTCCAGGGTTTGTTCAGTTGCGTTCATGCCTGGCGGAAACCGGGTTGTATCCTGCTCTTACGATTGCACCATTCGTATTTGGGACGCCAAGGCTCTACATGCCTCTGCTACTACATCAGAGGGACACACAGGACCTGTCTCATCGCTTGCGTTCTCGCGTGATGGTCGATATCTCGTGTCTGGCTCGTATGATGCCACCATCTGCATCTGGGATACAAGAACTGGCAAGATGACGGCTGGTCCATTGACTGGGCATACAGGCGATGTTAACTCTGTTGCGTTCTCTCCTTGCGGGAATTGTGTTGCCTCGGGCTCAGATGATCACACTGTTTGTATCTGGGATGTGGAGACTGGTCATATACTGGTTGGTCTGTGTGAGGGGCACTCTGGTCTGGTTCGTTCAGTGGCGTTCTCCCCTGATGGTAGTCGAGTTGCATCCGGCTCTGATGACTGCACTATCCGGGTATGGGATGTACAGTCAGGTCATGCCGTATTGCCTGCGTTCACCAGACACACCTCCATGGTTTGGTCAGTGGCGTACTCACCCAATGGAGAGCACATCGCTTCGTGCTCCAATGACGGCACCATCAGGATATGGGATGCGCGAACTGGAGAGGCAGTCGCTGGCCCATTCCACCATAATGCGAGATCTGTTGCATACTCATCTGACGGCGCTCGTATCCTGTTTCACTCCTATCATACGGTATCCATCTGCGAAGCACTGACTGGAGTTGTGACCACTGGGCCTTGCAACGGACATACGGGCTGGGTCAATTCGGCAGCACTCTCTAGTGACGATCGCCACATCATCTCCGGCTCTGATGACCGTACTATCCGAGTATGGGATGCACACACCGGACAGATGATTGTTGGGCCATTGCATGCACATTTCAGCGAGGTCGAGTCAGTAGCATGCGCGCCCAAGGGACATCTCATGGCTTCTGGCTCAAAAGATGGTATGATCCGCATATGGGACTTGAACAAGCTCACATCCACCCCTCCACAAGACCTTGGCCAGTGGACAATGAACGAAGATGGTTGGGTAATTGGTCACGATTTGTCTCTTTTGCTATGGGTTCCACCAGATCTACGATTGGGACTAAAGTGGCCACAAAACCCCGCTGTTATGTATCAGAAAGGTGATTGGGAGCTCGACTTTACGAACGCATATATCGGCACAGAATGGACCAAGTGCTGCATTTCCCGATTGTAACTGCCGTTACCTATAGTCCTGTCGCTGTACAAATATACAATGTATTTATTGAAAGCCGCTTTTTTAGAAGTTCAGGTGTGACGAGTAGTCATACGAATAGGAGCTGGTATATAGCACATTATGATCAAGGTTGTGATTTCGAGTTTGACATCTTGACCAACGACCCTCCTTCAAAATTAATTCCGCGCTGGCTATAATGGCCGAGGGAGCTCAACTTACTTGTCCTAGGCGTATGGTTGAGATATTTTTGATTAGCAACTCTAAAAAAACAAGATGGTTGGTTTGGATCAGAAAGATCCCAAAAAGGTTTGGACACACAGGGGATCAAACCCTGGGGTCGTCTCGGGTCGCGTGACATCATCATGTGTCTGCAAATGAGACGTCATACACCACGCCATATGCCCTCACAGAGGTCCACCACACGCTGAGATCGATCCAGGCAGTCAGTGGACGCAAGGTTCACTTGAGCACGATCACTGCCAACAGCCGGAGGAGGTCGTTGTTTCTTGTCCACGACGATGCCGTCAAGTCTATGGTCGTATGATGAGCTAACAAATTCGATTGAATGAAACATTGCCGTTTGGCCTCCTCCACCACCTTCAAAAAGTCTTTTTCCTCTGCGCCAACGATCGGTTCAGTCACTCTGCATTTGAGGTCCTTAGCGGCCATCAGGGCCAAAAGCGAATCCGCATCCACCGAGTCATCCGCATGTTCCAGAAAGAGCAGAGCATCAGACCCGTCTGCCAGAGTCGCGTCCGTTCTGAGCGGTCGAGGAGCGGATGAAACAGACCGGCGGAGGCGTTGAGACAGCATTGTAGTCAAGTGTGCGGCGTCGAGTAGCATAGGAGTCGAGGGTGGTGATAGACAACGTTCTCAATAACTCATCTCCGACGTACGAGGACCCCCCCCCCCCCCAGAACATCTTGCCGTCCTAGTCAAATCCTTCCGCCGACCCGGCTCATACACACACCTCCCAGCCACCCACTGGACGCTTGTCGAATCCCTCTTTCTACGCATCACCGCCCAACGAGACGTTCCAGCCGTCGCAGAACTCACCTCCGCCACTTCCAATGACCATGGAACAACCACATTCGCCCAGCTAGCCGACACCAAAAGCACGGCAAAACTCAAAGATCCATCTCAGCTTCTTTTCTGACCGATGTCGATTCATCGGCCGAGATGTAATGGGCGAGATGACTGTGGTGATCGAGGAGGAAGTTTTGGTGACCACCCCTGATCCAGGAACCGAGGGAAATGCTGTGCGCCATCGTTTGATCGCCGGGAACCCAACGATCTGCTGCTTCTCGTCTCCATCCGCCCACCATCCCACACTAGACTCTGCTCCTCTTGCAGTTGTCGACTCGATCTTGGTTTCTAGCCTGAGCCACTCAGATCAACCAAACCTCTTGATTTTGCTCGTGCTCTGTCTTGGGCGATTCTATGGGATGCAGCGCTGGGCACAAGATCGAGCGAGGCGGCATTCGAGGTGGCTTAGAGAATAAAAGGTGAGCATGATACGCCTTCAGCTGTTATACGCACGGTTGCTAACTACTGGTAGGGTCCCCTTCTACAAGCCTTTTACACAATCGATTTATCGTGTTTGGAAGTCCAAAACAAACCTCACAGCTTAGGAGCCGATTGGCAAGTTCAAGTTCACGTCCAATCATACCCCAACTGAGTCTCTGTGATTGATCTAGAGAGGAGCCGGTGTAGAAGTGGGGGGTGTCATGCATCCTGACCCGAGGCGTATCTGTGAGCCTCGTGACAGAGGGACATCGAACTGGCTGGATCGTTGGTCGGATCGTATTACGGACATGCAGTTTGCGAACGCGCTATTGTGCAGAATATACATACACCAATGCGGGACCAGGGGGTGAGGTGCCTATCAAGACGGACCAGGTACGTTCATCGCTCCCTCATGGATTCGAGCTAACCATGGCCTGTCCTGGATATATGACAAACGCCCAGGTACTATGGAACTATCCCCAAATAAACGAAATCGCGCGCAAACCCTCCAATACGATCCTTTTACGCACCAAACTGATCGGCCGAGTTTGGGAGAGTAAAGCGTGAGTCATACAAGTTCAGGGGGCGATATACTGACGTGCCCTGTGGACTATGGGCCACATCCAGCTGTAACCAAAATGAAAGAAGGCAGATATCGTGAACCGAGTACGAAGAGCTGCGTTGCATACACTGAAAAGATCCGTATTGCTCGTGGGGTGATTCGCCAAATGGAGGTACGGTTTTGACTTTTGGCCCTCTACATGCGCCATGTGTAGATTGAGATAACGTCTATTATATCGGGTAGATGCTTTCCTCTTTTACAGGTGCAGCTTGGTCTCCCACGATTCTTTCTAGCATTCTTATTCTACCTTGCAGGATCGTCCACGAAGATATGCAAGATAATGCCGATTTGAAGTAGGATACCAATTCCGAAAAGCGGGTTCTTGGTAGTTGTTGTCTTCAGTGGGATCAGTACGTCTTCTCTCTCATCCTATCCGCTCTCGAGATTTGTCGTCTGCGCCATACTTGTCTCAGTTCTTTCGTATGGTCCATCGCTCTTACCCTTTCGTGTCTCGTCCCCTATTTCCCTGTGTCTCCAGCCGCACTCAATGCAATTTTACCCTTGGTTCTTACCTCGGTCTCCTAGCTAGCACATCGAATCGACCACCTTTATTGATTCCAGAAGCTAGACAACACCGACTTCCGACCCAAACTCGCATCATCAGCTCTCCCAAACGACCACCACAATCCATACTCCTTAAGACGTACAGAACGGGAAACCGGGAACTGTAGATCAGATCGGTAGCTTGTGATTCGCTCGAAACGCCAGAGTTATCAAGTGTATGCTCTTATATTCATAGGCGCACTATTTGTTTCATTTTTTCTTTGCTTTTAAGGAACCCGAGTGCCGGAACTTACGGTTCCGTAACATGGATTTCAAAGACCAATAATTCATTTTCTGTATCGTACACAAGTAGAGAGATATCAGAGATGATAAATTACCTTAACAAACCTAAGCTTGTCCTGATTTCGAAAGAGGCGCGCAGAGTAGCTTTCGAATCGGATATGGTCCGGAAGTCGCGATACGGGCTTGGGCCGTTCCCGTCTTGGAAGACAGCACATTTCTGACGCACTGTTCTCTCTATGCCCTCCCTTTCCATCCATTCTACTGCGCACTGTTCGTTGCCGCCTAAAGGCCTATAACCTTGGTTGACGTCATCTATACGTTGTTGACGGTGTCCTCTCCTCCAAAAATGCTGCTCGGGATCTTTCTTGGCCTACATATTCGAACCAATAGTTTCAGTACACCGAACGACAAAAGAAATAAAGCGGAGGGAGACAACGTACAAGAGTCAATATATCCAAGTGTAACAGCAAAAACGTCAAAGTGCTCGTTGCGATCAGCGCGTTCCACACCAAGACTCGTGGACCAAGTTCGCTCATTTGAGCGCCTGAATGCGGGGTAGGTCAGGAACCAACGTGGTCGAGATGAATAATCCATTCGCTTACCGATGGGCGACTTATCCCGGGTGGCATGTCGATAACGTCGAAATCATTAGAATAGATTTCGTTGCTGTTGCATCCTTGGGTTTGATTCCTGAGTCAGATCTTCGCCTTTGCTCTATTGTCATGATATCAGCTTCGAGTTCGTTTCATAGCAAAGCAATACTGACGTTGTACCATTCATTTGACTCTGAAAACTCACCAAGCACAACTGTTAGTAACTGGGCGAACATGAAGTTCTTCGAACTACTCACCGAACAACGAAATATCCTCCACTAAGACCGAGTAGAAGGTTTATGCCCAAAAGCAGCCGAACGTCTCAAGCGTGCTTGTAAATCCTGCGATAGGATAGCCGAAAGCAAGAAGACTCGTAGCATTCGATCCGTTCGTCATTGAGCCAAACTAACATCTGTTATTACCACTTGTCCATCAGAGATAGAGCGAAAGCGAAGATACAGGTATCGCACGAGACGTACTCGTTCATGCTTGGGCACTCGATACCTATGGCCTGGGCAAGCGTTTGAATCGGAGTAGCCGTAGGTGCCCAGGCCGAGATCGAATGCGAGTCACTGCTGGGTCCGAAAGAGCAAGCATTAGCTGTATTCTGTGGCTGTCAACAGCGAAGCAGAAGTACCAGCAACTCACAAAAACAGACATGTATTGTATCCTGCCAACCCTGATCGATGCGGCCTCCTGCCCATCATCGTGCCAGCCATCCTGCATAGCGCACGCCCATTTATCCTCCGTCCAGCTCTTATTCCGGGCTAGAGGGGAAAGGCAAAAGCGAGAGAGCGCGAGATTACATATGCACTGGTATGCGAGAGAGTCTAACCCGTAACAGGCAGCCAGGCAGAGCCGAGGCCAATGCCTGACGGTGGCAGAAGATTCCAGTCAGCTATTCCGTTCATTCAAGTTCGAACAATACAACTCACGAGGTGCAGAGAGAAAACACAAACGTGGTGGCACATATTATCACACCAGCCGAGATGTGAGAAGCGGGATGGTCGTGGTGATCGAGAGCGGGTTTGTTGACCGTTCCTGATCAAGGGTCGAAGGGAAATGCTGTGCTCGGTCATTTGATTTCCGGGAACCAACCGATTGTTCTCTCTCGCCTCCTTCCATCCATCCTATATGACATTTGTGTCCTTTTGTGAAGCTTAACTCGAGTTCTACATGTCTGCTCCAGCTGATTTCTCGGAGCGTATATCTTTCTTCTTCTGCCTCCGCCTCGGGTGCCTGCATAGGACATGTCGCAAACGGGGTGGACGACGGCGACGGCCAGGCTGAATCCAGGGATCGACAGTAAGCTACATATGTCGTTAATTCCGAAATGAGAAGCAGCTAACAAGTCATAGAATATTGTTATCGTTAGCGTCGACCTCGTCAAACTGTCATGCCTGCGTACTATCTCAAGATCAGCCGTGTCATAGCGATGAGTAGTGGCAAATGTTTGGGAGGTCCAGTAGCGTCGAATTATACCGGGTCCGGTGTTGGTGGTAGTTTCAGACATGGCACGTAAATAACTTATGGTAAGGGAAGTCGAATGTTCCGCGGGCTGTAAGCATTCTAATCGTTATTATCCAGTTGCAGGCTCCTTCGAATATAAAAGTCGTCTGCTCAGTCTCATGGTGACCGAAGAGCTCAGCTATTCTCCATATATAGCGCCCGAGTAATGTACAACAAATCCGAAACGTTCAACGAGGGAGGAACTCGGTAGCGCGAAAAAAGTGCGTTCGTCTTCTACCTGCCGGTTTGAACTAACCCTTACATTACGTGCACGTAGATATTTGAACATTGCGTAGCCCCCTCGAACGGGATAAGCGACCCTTCTCGCTAGCTCTTCGTATCGATTTATCCACGCGTCAGCTTGGTCGTTCGGTTTCTGGACGACAATGCGCGTTTTAACGAGTTTGACTGAGTAGTGTGCTAGTATTCTCCGGAAAACGCAAGATATCATTCTGAGGACGAATACCTCCGAAACCGAGGAGGCTAGGGTTATGGTTCAGGGACGAGGATGACGGATCGAGCCGGCGCGAGGATACGCAATGTCGAGGTATGGTTTCGATGCTCGGTAGTTGTATGTGCAGTAAAACTCACAGCGTTGCGTGTTCCATAGAACCTGTGTCTTTCATATCTTGGTCGGACTCGTTGTATCTACCAAATGGCGAAAAGGTACGAGGTAGAGACAATGAAGATGACGACGATAGTAACAAAGTAATCTAGGAGTCCCGGTTGCGAGTAGGAGATGTGTATAGAAGGTTGGAGAGTTCGGGTTGTTACGGGGAAAGGATATCGGTACGTTCTTCCTCCCTCTACTCTTTCTACTGTCTTGTTGGCCATGTGGTTTCTTCAGTCTACTCATCGGCCCTAACATCCCTATTCATTTTTCCTTTCTTATACCCCTCGTTCATGCCGCTTTCTTCTTGTGCTTCTTCTTCAGTGTACTGATCTCCTTCACCCCGACAACTTTGTGTGCTCGTATGCTGTTCCAATTCTATATATTAAATCAGTTATTAGACCTGTTTTGATCTGACCTGCCAGTCAATCGAATGTACCTTCACGGAAAACAGATGGATGACTATCGATTTCCCCTTGGATGTGCAGCGGTATCTTGGATACACATCTACGAGAGTTCGGCTACAACTTGTGGGCTCAAACTCGAGGAACTGTGTATGATTCGCATCTGTTATGTGTACAGATGGTTTCGCAAGGTGAACAATCCCACGTTACTCAGCGTTTCAGAAGCTAGCGAGCTCTACAGAATCCATGTTTTTCAACTGGAATGACACCAACCTCAACATACTGAGCATGTGCCGCATTTACTCTAAACTGGCCAGTTCTTTGAATACCCGTCGGCGAGCGTGACATGCAGGCATCACGTTCAGCCTTCAGCTGTGCTGATTTTGTCTATACCCAATATATACTTTTGGTCTGCTTCTGGCGATCTCACACTATTCTCATCATCTAAGGCAGCGCGCATATGGCCGGTCTCGGGATCTTGGGCCTGCCGTAGAATCCTCCTGAAGATCGAAATCGTGAATGTCTCACTCGAAAACGGAGTCGAGGGCATAGACGTTTTCAAAGATATATTGACGAAACCCGACTTAGCATGTCCTCGTTATAGATAGAGTAGTGTATGAAATAAGAATTTCGAACATACACTCAAGAAAACAACGCTCTGTCCGTTATTGACCATACTCTAGCATAAGCCAGTCGAAATAGCATCGATCCATAAACACACCATACCCCGCGACATCGACCATGGTCTCAACCTGTACACAAGATATCAGTCCGAACGAAACTGGGGACGGGAGAAATGAAAACATACCCATCAGGACTATCCGGCGTACGCGATGGCACATGATACATTTTAGAACCAGCGGGATACGTCGTCTTAGTCGAACCCGAACATGTAGCCACGACCTAGGTAGGCGTGGTAAACGCCAAAGTCGAAGTAGGAGATGGCCCTTCGGTGAGAGATAGCCACCAGCGCATCATATCGTCCGCGAGCCTAAATGTGATTTGCGAATCGTCTTTCCAGACTCCTCCGCCAATTTTGATCGAGTCTGAGACGTTGAACTGGATATGGTCGGTGAGGATAATGTTTATCGTGGACCAAGATGAAAAGACCTTTACAAGCAGAGCCGTTAATGGAGAACACGAAACGAATGAGAAAGAAAAGGGAACGCACAAAAGTAGACGCATCCATATTTTGATTGAAAATTGCCAGAGGACTATCCCACAAGCCCGGCGTTGTGATCCAAGACTTGTGGACCGAGTCCGCCGGTCCAAGCGCCTAAGTACGGGGCGCATCGACACCTGGATACTTGAGATACCAACGTTGCTCGACGTACCTATGGGCGATCTGTCCCCTGGCGGCTTTTCGATTATGATAAAGTCACGAGCGCCAACGTCGTGCAAGCTTTGTTGTCGTTGCATTACTCGGTATATCGTCGGGGTAGGATCTTCTTCTTCGCTATACCGTTATTTTAGCAGGTGCAAATCTGTTTCGGAATGCTGTAAGACTCACTGTTGATCGCTTATCCTGATCCAGGAGATTGTGTTTGCGACACGTATCTTAGCACATGGGGCATACGATAAAGCTGTAAACTACTCACCAAACAGCGAGATGTCCCAAGGCGAAGTAGTGGGGTTCGGTCCAGCATTACGTATAACCTCGGTGTGGATCTAATTCGCAAAGCCGGCGATGCTATTTCCAGCAATGAGATAGCCGAAGGCGGGAAGGTTCGAAAGATTTGTCGCATACCCGGCCTGATGTTTATGATTAGCGCTCGGGCGTTGGGAGTGGAGCAAGCGGAGCAAGCATAGAAAGAAAGGGAGGTTTGACAAGAGTGACCAGGACATACCCAGCGAGTTTTGAGCGCGCCAACACTCATCATACCAGGCCATTGAACACCAATCGGGTTGGCGGACGTCGGAACTGGGGCCGTGGTAGGTGCCCATGAGACGGTCGAACACGAGTTGCCGCTAGACCCGAGCAAACAGCAATTAGCCATCTTGAGATCTCGTCGACCATCAGAGCAGTATTAAATACTCACAGGATGAATATGTATTGAATCCCTACCAACCCTGGTCAATTGCAGATGCGGTTCGTCTCGAGCAGGTCGCTATGCATCCCGAATCACGCCTCAAGTTTTGTCCCAACTCTCATTATGGTCTAATATCGTCCGGAGGAGAGCGGAGGGCGGCTAAGATGGGCGGCGTGTGCAGGCACCTGGCCTCGGCTCGGCTCCGTGCTGGAGATCAGACTCTCCACGCGCTCGAGGCCAGTTCCTGACCTCATCAGAAGTTTAGATTAGCGATTCCATTCATTGAAAGATACGATCCACGAGGTGGATGTACAAAACATGGATATTACAGCGGACGTTGACTTACCGGCCGAGGTGCAAGAGGCGAATGTGGTGGTCGTGATCGAGAGGAAGCAAAGGTTGTGTTTCGTTCCTGATAGACCATGGAGAAAGCGGTGCTTCGGTCATGTGATTCCCCGGAGCCGAGTCGATCGCTGTCTGCCATCCACGCTTTCAATCATGTTCTGATATTCATGTCAAGACGTGAATATGTACTCTATACTGTTCAAGCCCATAGGCCCCCCTCCTCGTCCTGTACCTCCACCAAGGGCACCCCAACCTGCGTCAAAAGTCGTATAACACCCTTGGCTTGAATAGCCTTCATCTCTGCATCACTCTTCGCCAATAACATTCCCGCAAAACCAAGTGCATTGACACTCAGCGGCTCAGGCATGTACGCCGCACCATCTCTATTTCCCTCCTCTGGCACAGGCTGCAAAACCTCGCACGTCAACTCTTGTCTCCTCGGGATAAGGTGCATATGCTCCGACGTGAGGAGAACGTCATAGCTCGGGGAGGCGGCTTTGCCAGTCGACGGGGCGGAATCGTCAGGGTCAGAGGTAGCGTGTCGACGCATGGCTTGGAGAGCTTCGTCGAGGAGTTGCATGAATGCTTTGTTACTTTCTGAGAGGGTTGGTCGAGTGCTTGTTATGAGAGGGGTTTCGAGCCTGACTTCGTAGATTTGGGGAGGTCGAGTCTTTGGACTATGTGGACGTAGGGAAGGGAGAGGATAAAGACTTTGGCTACGTACAACTCGTCGTGAATCCCATTGTACTCGTCTCGGATTATCAATATGAGACTTACACTCATCTTCAACCGTCAGCCTCGAAACAAGTCCCTCGACAGGCGGCCTCATCCCACTTTCTTTGTCCTCATCTTCCTCTCCGCCCCCCTTGATCGGGATTGGTTGCATATGTTTATGCGGCTGACTCGCACCCGAGTCTTTCCCACAGTTGTAGAATGTAGAGACAGATGTGGAGGATTTCGTGCCGCGCGGATGAGGAGGTATGCTTGCGTTAAGTCGGGTGGTGTGAGTCTTGCCCTTTGAAGTCTAGTCACACGATCAATTGTCAATATCCGTTCTAGCGAAACGAAACGAAAACGATAACGAACCTTTTGTAACCATCAAGAAATGTCCGGGAATAACACTAAACTTATTCAACTATACCCCATCCTACATCAGTCCTCCCTCTACGGATTAAATCCCTAAGATACGCACGCACAGGAATCACATACTCGTCTCCGTCCAACTCGTCTATCAACTCTCCTACATACAAGCCCGAAACGAATGGAGGCGCAGATGGATCTGGTTTATCGTACTTTACGAAATTGGGTGCGGGGAGGGAAGGTTTCTTTGGGAGAGCTGGGCAGGTGCTTATTTCGAACTGTCGTGAGTGGGAGAAAGTGAGTACAGCGGGTGATAAGGGGTGTGGGTAGAAGATGAGCGAGAGAAGAGGGAAAAAAGACGTACATTTATACCCTGCTTCTCGCTCCGATGTATCCTTGAAGGATAAAACAAAACAGCCCCAGAGGCCTTAGCTTTCTCGAATTGAGTCGGAACAGCAGCAATAATCCCCGAATGTTTAAGCATTGGCATAGCTCTTGTCTAAGACAAAATGTAATCGGTCGGTCTAGAAATCAAAATCAACGTCGTGGGAAATTGCAAGAGATCCAATGATTTCCAATTTAGGAAGCAAGGGGCTTGGATACGTGTAACCGCTTGGCGCTTGCGGCTCAAGTTCTATCAGACAACCACGACAATGACACATATATTCTTGCATAATGGCTCGCGAAGAAGAGAGGAAAAAGGGGTATCCTCTTATACCGCAAGGTATGTTTTCTTTTTGTCTATGAATACACTCTTGCTTTCGCGTAAAATTAACGATATACTGGCTTTTCTCTTTCCAGGACCAAAGCCGGCCGTAAAATACTACTTGATAGCCTATGACATCGCCTCTACCATCGGATGGTCTCTCTAGCTTTTACGCGTGCAACCTTGCTGGGAAGGAACCTAGCATTCTAGTGTATCTCCGGTATGTTAATTCACGAGTCCATACGACACATGTCTAAGTTTTGCATTTGGTTACACGACATTCAACATCCTTTACCCACTGGCCGCATCGTCCGAGGCAGCCCTAATCTTCTCCACACTTCCTAACTCGACCCCGCTGAGCGGGAAATGGTCCCCATACGACTTGTTACGTGGAGTGTTCTTCGTTATTTGGTGGCCTAGTGCGTTTCCTATGCTCTTTCTTGATATACGTTAACTGACTCTTGTCACGAATAGGCTTGTATGTAATGTATACCTATATGAGTAAGCAACGTCGCAAGGTTCTTGGAGGCGGAAAGGCTCGCGCAGAGTCGAGGAGTCGGGTGGAGATCCTACAGGAGCGCAAGTCGAAGTAATGAGGCTGGCGTTTCTTCTGGGTGGAGAATAAAAGTACATATTATAGGCCTAGATTGCTGTTTTTAGGATTCAATCTTCTGTCTTTTTGGAATATATACGGTGGCGTGCGTTGTCCACACAAGCTTTCAGTGGGAATTAGATTTTCAGAGGCCAACAATATCCTCGGCGCTCGTCCTGATTATATAAGTGAATAGCCCAGGCGCCGCCTGGCTGGTAACCACGACCGCCAGCCGACTATCATAACGAATAAGCGCATCTCTCTCATGCCTCCCAAAAAGTCAAAGCGCGAACGCCTCTTGAAGCCTTTCAAGAGTATCTTTCGACCTCGTTCTCCCACCCCCTCAACCCTAGGTCCCGATGAGAGGGCTGCTTCTGCATCTGGCCATGCGCTCGGCGCATCTGTCGCAGGCCTGACGTCGATTCCTTCCGAGCAAGACCCCACTATCCCGGAACCAAGCCCTGGAGTTGAAGCACCAGCCACCCAGGCAGCTCATACGGGCGCACATCGCTTAGCCGGCGCTTCTTCTGGAGACGCAGAGGTTGACAGCCTACATCGCGCTTCTATGGCCGGCACGAGTCAAGCATTGAAGCCTCTTGAAGTAGCAGCAACATTTGTGGATTCAAACTCCTCCAGTGCTGTGACCGACCCTGCCCAGCGTCTTGAACCCCTGCTGACCGACACCGGAATCAAAGATTCGGCCCTGGTGATACTCAAGGCGCCCCTGACTGGACTGCGAAAAAGAATGGGCGTGGTCCCTACTCTTCAGTCCGCCACTGATATACTATTCGGTTGTATCGATAGCATACCAGTGAGCATATCTAAAGTCATCCAATGTGCATGTATTGATGATAGTATGTAGACTGCTATTCAGAATCGCGGAGACTACAAGAACCTCGCAGCCGATATTACGATTGCCGTGAATAGTTTTAACGGATACCTAGAACACGTCGGTCCCACCCCAATGACGAAGGCGGTGGAAAACGTTATCAGGTATGTGATTAATAAACGCGTCAATCATCGCACTGAACCCTTGCAGCGAATTGACCGATGTGGCGAAGCATATCCAGACGCAACAACAACGTACAGGAGCGAAACCGTATATCGAGGCTGATCGTGATATTGAAGACATAATGAGATGCTACCGGCGTGTGGAAGTGCTGTTTCGACAGCTGCAGGTGAGCATGTCTGCCTCATTTAGGCAGAAGATACGACTAAGAATCACACAGAACGATGTAACACTGAGCGTGTGGAAGATGACAAACGAAAACCTAAACACAACAACCAGTAGCCATGTGGTAAGCACATAAAAACCTGAATGAGGGTGGGACCTACGCTGATCCTGGGTACGACAAAAAGAACGCTCTTCTGCGGGAGCTTGATCACGTAAAGGACGCACGATACGACTCGAGCGCAGCCTCACAGGTCCGTCGCGGTGGATGCACTCCCAATACTCGCCAAGCTATACTTCAGGAGCTTCGAGGCTGGGCCGCCGATCCGAATGGGGCCAAGGTGTACTGGATGAATGGCATGGCAGGCACGGGCAAAACTACGATCGCATATAGTCTATGCAGCCAACTGGAGGAGGCGCACCAGCTAGCGGCTAGTTTCTTTTGTTCTCGATCTTTGCCCGCCTGTCGTGATATCGGTCGTGTCATACCTACGATCGTCTACCAGCTTGCTCGTTTGTGTCACCCATTCAGAGATTCACTATGTCAGGCCCTGGAAAAAGACCCCGATCTCGGCGGTCGAGTGGTGGCGACCCAACTCCAAAAGCTTCTTAGCGAGCCAATGCAGAAGGTGAAGGACAAAATGCCTGGTGGACTACTTGTGGTGGTAATCGATGCTCTGGATGAATGCACCAATCAACAGGACGCTACACTGGTTCTAGATGCACTGCTTCACTTTGCTGATACTTTGCCCATCAAGTTCTTTGTAACGTGTAGACCTGATGGTGAACTACTGCGAACCGTATCCAACAGTGGGAATGTCACGACCAAGTCGATGTAGAGTTTAATAAGATGTAAAAGAATTGATCCTATAGACAGGAGGTCAAGTTCTTGGAGTAAGTCCGGCGAACTTGACCCTCATTATATACATGTCCCAAGCCACATCATAACAAACATAACCGTACATGCGAGTCACATCAGATACTAGATAGAAGCCAGGAAGTGCTGCGGAATTTCACATCAAAGTTGAAATACATCTGAGTCAGCGGTCTGGAACATTCCATAAGTCACGTGATATAGAATAACCCATAAAAGGAAACTATGTTTGAAAAGGCTCGGATAAATTATAGAAAATATAATAAAATGAATACGTGCGTGTCAGGTCATGACACTACCCCCCGTCTAAGCCCGAGGGTCTTTAGGTGCACGGCGGTTACGGCGGTGAAAGTTGTCCAGTTCTTCCTGCGCGTTCGTTAGGTGTTCGTACGGTTCCCAGGTGTTGTCTTGTGGTCCGTAGCCAACCCATTTGACTAAGTATTCGACTCGGTTACGTAACTTGCGCGAGTTAAGGATAGTTTCTACTTCGTAGACTTCTTCGCCTTCTGGTGTTATTTCTGCTGGAGGTTCTGGTGGTTCGCGCCCGTAAGGGTCTTCCTTTTTTAATGTGATCAAGGAGACATGGAATACTGGGTGAACTTTGAGCGTATGCGGTAGTTGTAATTTGAACGCATGTGTGCCAATTTTTTCCAAGACCTTGTACGGGCCTAACCGTTTGGCTGCGAGTTTCTTGGCTGGTCTGTCCGTGGTGATATTTCGACTGTCCAGCCAGACTTTGTCGCCGACTTTGATTTTCTCAGGGGCGCGATGTTTACGATCATAATGTTCCTTGATCTTCTCGTTGGATAGTTCTAGCGCTGCCTTGAGTTCGTCGTAGCCTTGTTTGAGCCAGTCTGCCCGTTGGTCCGCCGCTGGTACTTTGCCCGCTTCTGTGTCTCCTACTGCAAATTGTGGGTGGAACCCGTAACACGCAAAGAACGGGGTTTTGCCAGTGGAAGCGTTCACTCCGTTGTTGTACGCAAATTCCGCCATTGGTAGAAGAGCAACCCAATCGTCTTGTCTATGTGCAATGTAGTGACGTAGGTATCCCTCAACCACTTGGTTTGCTCTTTCTGATTGACCATCTGTCTGGGGACGGTATGCCGTGGAGAACGATGGTTTAATATCTAGTCGCGCATATAATTGTTTGATAAATTGGGATGCGAAGTTTGGGCCGCGGTCGGAAATTGTCTTCTTTGGCAGGCCGTGGAGCTTCCAGACATAGTTGACGAATAGGTTTGC
>JAYRCO010000688.1:0-19192 GCA_037042815.1 Ceratobasidium papillatum
GATGGGCATCAGTTACATGTCACACATGTCACGTGATGGGCATCAGCCCCATGTAACATGACAGGCTGTAACAGGTGCGGCAGTGGTTTCGCTCGACGCTTGCCCTCTCATCCTCGTTTCACCGAAAGACTGTGGAGTGTCGCATCCGCCTCGATGCCTTTTGCCTCTAGCTTTCTTCTGTCATAAGATTTCTCTTTTGCGCCCCTTCCCTCGTGGATCGTAGTACCTCGGATAAAGGAAGTGGGATAGGAGGGAAAGGGACCACTTGGGTGTGTCATTACGGACACAGGCACCTCGCTCTGAGCCCGAACCTAGCTCGTGGCCTGACAGTAAAAGATGTTGAGCGTCGGGATGTTGTCTTTGTTCGACGAGAGTAGTACACACCAGTTGATACGACTCGACTATAGCTCTGTCATATAGTGGTTGTACGAAGTTAAAGCGCATAGGAGTAGATTGGCACCTTGTTTGATGTATGGGTGTGTTTTCTTTCAATGTATTGAGTCGTACACGAGATCCAGCAGAATAGATAAGATTTCAACCACAAGCACAATCCAATCAATCGCATCGGTCAAGCGCATACATATGTGTCCAGCACAAGATGTTGTAGTTCCCAAGACTCAGAACAGCAATACGGCAATACACAACGGCCACAGAATTTCAAAAAAAAAACACAAGCTATACTATGTTAGAAAACGATGAACAGCGGGCGAATATCACGACCTAAAATGACAGCTCATCCAGATCGTCCATTTGACTGGATGATGTTCCCGGCGCTGGATCAATGGGCTGTTTGTTTGTACTTGGCTCAGCGGTTTGAGGTGTTGGGTGTGAGGCTCGGAAATTCTCTTCGATGTCCCGGAATGTATAACCCCAATATGTCCACGGTTCGCTGTATCCTAAGCTGTCGGCCGCGCAGAAGCCTGCCACAATCTGCATCGTACTGAGCATTCCGTCATGCTCGGACACACCATCCGTGCTTTCTGACACATGATCGAGGACCTGCTGTTCGGTGGGGGCTGTCTGATTCGGAGAGGGGGTGGCAAGATCGGCAAACTCGGGTTGAGCAAGGAGGCATCGGAGAGTAGTCTGGCGAGCATCGAGCGGCTGGTACGAGGTCAACATAATAGAAGCGACCAGCAGTCTCAAGTAGTGTAGAAATGCAGGGAGGACAGATGTGTCGGTTTGTTGTTGACTATCGCACAACGCCTGCACAATGACCCGGTTCTCTGTGTTTATTTGATCGACAGCGCATCCTCCAAGTCGGATGACTGCGAAATCTGAAGAAGGCGGCTGGAGAAAGCCAAGGCAGGAGCCGCGCAGCTCGTCAGACTGGGCGTGACGAAGCACCACTAGAACCGACAGATAAAACTCAGGGTAAAACAAGTCTATGCCAGACCACAATCCCTGGAGGGCGGCCAGTGCGTACTCAACTGTGGGCTCATTCTTGGAATGGTCCAAAAGCGAAAGCACACAGTCATGGAAGAAAGGCTGGCGATGCAAGAAGGGTTTAACGGAGTTGGGGAGTCCGTAGATGCTGTAAGTGTCTCTATTCCGCCACCAGCTGCGTTCCGTAGTGCGGGCCCAAGACTTGAGCAGAGCAGCATCCTGTGTGTCGTGCAGCCAAAGTTCAACGTGCGGAAGAAGCCCCATAAACCCAAACGTGAACAGCTGATCCATAGTGTCTGTGTCCAGCGTACGAGCCTGATAGTGCCGCCATATTTGTATTGCACGTTTCTGCTGGCCCATTGTCCCCTGAGATGGCTCTTCGCCCCCAGGATACCTTTCTAAGGCAAAGGCAGTAGCAGCTAGAACCATAGCTGCAGTCCAAGCAACCTCTGGTGCTGTATTGTGAGATGTAAGGAAGATGCGAACGAGGATTGCCGGAAGAGTAGATTTGCGGCGTTCTTGTTCATTTGGCCAACCTGCAACGAGATGCCAGACACTATTCTCTAGAATTGTCAAAAGCGCTGCAGCTGAGAGTTTGACTTTGTCGTTGGCATGCTGGCGAAGAGCTTCGACAGCTGCGGCAGGTTCAGATACTCCTTTGAGGGATAATTGAATAAAATTCTCCTGTGTAATAAGCGGGTAGCACTCCCATATCTGAGATAGCATAGGTGCGCTTTCAGCTGCTGCAACAATTGCACGATCTGCTTCTTGCTGTTTTGCGCATGTGATTAGGCTGATCAGAGCATTCATATAGTATGGTCAGCATGATTTCCGGGTTACTCACATAAGCTGACTTGATACATACCTCATCTGCATACTCTGCACATTGGAGCACAAGCGGGCTATTGTCCAATACCTGTAGAAGTCCGAGGATGCATATTCCCTCAATCTCCACGAACCATCCAACAGTCCAATCATGTCTCCAGACAAGAGCACGCCGAACGAACGACTATACCGGAGCATCACTTGGAGCACAGCGCTGTCCCTCAGCTGGTACTCATTGGACTCCTGCTTTTGCTTCATAAAGGCATCCAATCGTTCGTAGACGAGTTTTAGTCCTCCGCATCGCACTAAATGTACGCAAGGTAGCTGAGGCCGTGCGCCAGCGATCGCTTGAAGCGCAACATCAACAGAACGCGAGTCTTCGCAGTTTATGATCATCCAGGCAAGCATTCTACTAGTCACATCGTCCATAGGGGCTAGGTTGTCTTGACCATCCACGTAGGTGTGATCCTGATCTATCGATTCGGGCCCAAGATATTTCACAACAATTACATAGGGTAACATCAAGATAAATAATATCCAGCCTATTATTTGGATATAAGTTGATCTAGTACGATCCATGCATCGCTCAAGTAACAGATGTATTGGCTTGTAGAAAGAGCAAAACCACACCCAAAAGGCTCCCATCAACAGTGTCGCTGGTGTATTATATGGACAGAACTCGTCGAACGCAGGTAGAATGGTGGCAGATACATACACCAATACTCCTATTGCTGTTACGACAGTCGCGGGTACTGCAACGCTGATGTCGATGTCCCACAGGTATATGCAAAGTCCAATTGCGAATAGAACTGGTCGCAGCCAGATTCAGCAGCTGCTACTCAGTAAGCGAGACCTCACTTACGCAACGCAAGGTGCATCAGTCCCGGTAGGTGCGTTAGCACCTCTTGCATCCTCCACTTCTCTATTCCGTTCCACTTCTGCTGGCGCCGGCGTGCTTGGTCATAGATCTGACCAGATCGTCCTGACATAAACTTGTAGCACCACTCTTTAGCGAGCATGGCCATCAGTGATACAGCGACGCTCAGACTGAGCGATAACAACCAGAGCACGTTCACTATCACTGCCGATCGAGGTGGAGAGAATGCAGAAGGACTGATTGATTCTTGATCGGGCTGGGAAACAGGCTGGCCGTTGGCGATTGCAAAAAGCGTCTGGGACATCGCAAGCAGCGTCTGGGCAGACGACTCGGCGGGATCCGGCTTGAGGTCACCCAAACTGTCTACTATGAACCTGGAGTTTGCACAGCTTTCAGTAAATCTGCGACGGCCAATAGCCGAAGTATACACCTACGTAGTTGATATGGCGGAGAATAGCGCAGCCTGTGTCATGTGAGCTTAGACTGCTGACAGGTACTTGTACTCGTTTAGTGTGGCTTACAAAAACTGAACCACACGTCAGCGAACGTGATCAGCCAAGTAGATATGTCACTCACTTAGTAGCACGTCCAGCGAGCTAGGTAGCGAGTACGCCGTCAGCTATATCTGCTTCCACAAACATCCTGAACCCACTTATTTCGCCCATCAACCATCTCCTTGTCCCAGTTATCAGTCTCCCTCACGTATGTCCTCCAGACTCGTGCATCTCTCGACATCTCATAGAACGGCTCGTCTGGTGGGCCGTTCAGCTGCGCAGTTGGTCACAGGTAGCGTGAGTTTTGCGAATGCGATAAAAACCGCCAGGAAACGCTTACCTCCTCCGCCCTCTTAGTAGCCCGTTCTGTCGCTTCTCGCTCGGCGTTGGTCTTCGGTACTGCTTCCTGACTCATCGGGAAGATCACTCTGGACATTCTTGGAGATGTATGGTTCGCTCAGTTCGATAGCGCTGTGTAGTGTGGTGGGAAGAATCAGGTTTGGTGTTTTAGCGCCGCTCAAGTGTATTGGGGCCACGTTGTTTCATGCAGCAGACCGCATTTCTACCACGTGCTCTTCACGCTTTACGTGCAAGGGAAAGCGACATGCATGCAGCCTCCAATATCGTGCACGCCTTCTACAAATGTACTTGTGGGTTCAGGTAGTTCGAACTGGGTTGTTTTATCAAACATTCGGCGACAAGATACGTTTTTCCACCGACATGTCCCAGAAATCACAACATACAACGCGCCCTCTCTACTACAATGAAAAGGGAATTGGAAAAGCTTCACTACAGAGCCCGTATCAGCCTACAGCGAGTGTAGCATGCCGATTCAGTTCTCACAAGTATCCCACAAGCGATCATCCACACTCCCCAACTCCGGCAAAGCATACACCGAACGCCGCCCAGCAGCATGTACACCACTCTCCCCTCTTCCGTACTCCACCAGCGTGTACTCGGAATATACGCGCCTCGTGTAGCATAGCCTCGCCCATAAAGCATACCCGACATCTTTTTACCACATAGTGTAAAGTACGGCACGACCCGACCTCACTCGGCCAACCCCGAACACCTGCGACGATCACGACAAGACTCCCGCCCGATCCCCCTCCACCGATTCCGCAAGCCGGCGGCCCATCTCCAAAAAAAGTCCAGAGCCGTGCCTCGAGGAGCACAGGAACCTATGACATAATCAGGTTTATGTTTGTGTTCTATCTCGGTTGACAAACCATATCCCTCTATACACTCTATGTAGGCCCAGATCGTGCGCTTTGCACCTTATCTTCCCCACATATATACGACGTCATATCGGTCTGCATACATTCGCCTCAGGTGCGAGCCGCGACCGTCGAAAAGCTCACGATCGGTTGCCCCGCCTTATTCAGGACCATCATACTCGCCTCGGTACATTATGCCAAGAAGACTGACAAACTTGAAACAGGGGTAAGGATACAAATGTACACCGAGGCGAGAGCTGAACGCCGGGTGTCTGTCGATCGCTATCTTTACATAGAATGTGAGTGTTCGGAACAGTCTATGCCCGATCTGGTCATTATGGGGATGTACATTACAGGGACTGTGGGCAGCGGCAGCCGATGTCGCGCATACCCTCGACGTAGTTGTGCGTGCGTCGCTGGCAGAACGAGGGTAGCTCCAGCGGTCATGCAAAGCATCGACAGCATGTAACGATGCGAATAACAGAATATAGTAAAATGAACATGATGCCGGCGATCGGCATACCAAACTCAAAAACTCGATGTTTTCATCTTATCACCATGACGCGATCCAAACAAAAAACCTTGTTTCCAAATCTCGACAGACGCGTCACTCGATATTTGTTCATTTTCATACTTTTTATGTATTTGGTTAATGACTACGGAATTACAAAGGCGTGACTACAACATGACAGGGCTAGCAAACACATTTTCAGGGGAAGAGGACATTATAGAGAGACACGACCTTGGCAGAAAAAGTCTTAGACGGAGTACGAGATATAAACATACAATAAACAGTCGTTACGGGGGGTCGAAAGCGTGAGAGTCCGGAGGGGGTCGTGGGTATATCCGTAGAGCGGCACTAGTGGGCCGGGGTCGTGACGATGGGATTAGAGACCGCGTGATAGGTGGTGCGGAAGGACTAGGGGCGGAAAACGAGTATGGGGAAACTAGATGCTGGTGGAGTAGAGATAGCGAAGAATGACGTAGAGACCCAAAGCGATGCGAAGTTCGAAGAAGACCAAGTGAAAAACCGGAGAGCCAAATCGGGAAAAACTTTGATGAGTGAAAATGCGAATGCGAATGACGAAGAGGATAATGATGTCGGACTGGTGGTTAACGGATACGAGGTGCACTCGAGCTGATGTTCGAGTTCGCGCCCAGCGCGATCACCCACGTCTCGTCCCAGTGCCTCTTCTCGCTGATTCGGTGCCGGATGAAGTCCTTGTCCTTCTCCAGACCAAGAAGTTGGTCTCGTCTTCGACCCAGTCCACTCGTCGTACACCATCCTTGGCGGAGCGCCGACCAGTGGTACCCAGGCCCTGTGCGCACTCTCGCTCAAAGATACGGCCGACACACGCACGCTCCTTGGTGTTGACGATCCACCACTCGGCCTCGCAGACTGCCTCTTGGAGTGTCGCGTAGATGATTTCTAGTACGTTGCTAACAGTGACACCGTTGGGGTTCTTCGCAATGGCGACCCAGGGATGAGACTTGGAGACTAGTCGTAGACGGGTTACAGGAGGGTTGACTGCGGGCTTGTTGAGCTCGGACTCGCTCGCGTGAGGATATCCCGGCAGGTTTATCTTTGCATTGCCTGGTCGGAATCGTACATCCCATACGATACGTGTCGCCGTAGGATCAAGGATAGCACACACGAGAGGGTGGGGCTGAGTATCAAAGTGCACGACTAAGATAACGGTCGTCAGCAACATTGCTCGTGTCTACGCGTCATAGTGGAGCAGAGCAGTTCACATTTATCAGTGCTCACATAGTGCTAGCCAGCATTTAATGTCGTTCCTTCGGGTGCCTCGCGATCGTGGGCGAAGACGCGGCTCTGATGCACTAACAGATTGATCGGGGACTCGATCGGCTCCGGGAAGGTACCCAGCGATGCTCGCCTTCGCCTTCGCAGCCCAGGAGCGCGCGTTCTTCACGACCTGTATTGCTATGCCGCATATGGAAAGTGCGGCAGCATGAGGCTCACGAGCAAACCACGACTAGCACAGTGCATCAGCCACATCGCTACACGGACATCAGAACGGCGAGTCCGAACGACTCACGCATTTTGATCTTTGCGACTCACACCGGACTCTTGCTGGTCCCCGTGTGAAGTAAGCGCTAAGGTGAGAGCCAGATCCATGACATCTCAGAGAAGCTACATGAGTTTGTCGATGCCGATGTTTATAGCAGAGATATCGAGCAAGGTACACCGAGTCCTTCGTTGAAAATGCCAGTCGTGTCAGTCCGTACCAAGTACTATTGATTACTGCCGCGGCCAGGTTCAGAGGTATAATGGCGCCGCACAACATTCGCGCAATATCTCGTTGTGCGCTGGTGGTTGGTGTACGTGGTGGAGCGGTACGAAAGGAGGGATGATTAGGTACGGCGCTTGCAGGTTTGACGGTGGCGATGACATGCCTGTCACACTCAGGATCGTCCTCTTGCGACCCAAGCTCCGATATGTACTAGTACCATCCTATAAGCACGAGCCAGACGATATCGATGCTCAGCCCTTCCTCCCTTTGACTACGAGGAATCCACGCCGTTAAACCCGACCTCACCAACCGAAAAGCCTCTCATGGGGGAGATTCGTGTTACTGTCTGTTTCTAGGTCGACCAGTTGGCTCTACGGAACGGTCCGATTCTGACTCATGAGCGACATGATTATTTCCTTGAAGCATATCTTGTTAAATTAACCTGGCTATTCGCACGACTGGATGGGATTTGAAACGGGCTCTGGTCTCGACAAATCCTGGCTCCCTCACGGCTCGGCGAGTTCGTAGCAGTCTGTCGTTTACAATCATACGACCATGGGTACGACGTGCGACAAACATTATCGCCATAATAAAACGAGAGTTTCACCGCCCTGCAAACAATAAACCTCGCCAGCTCGGATAATACGCTCCAGACTAGAGCTAATTGTTTTGTATCCTTGGTATATTTTTCAAGGTACCAGTTTTTTCACTTATCCAATATGCCTTAACTCATCTCAAACCATCATATTGGATACAGTCGCTTGCGTGTTTGCATGGAAGGTCTCCATCCTATAGTTATCGATTCCCTCTCTTCCTCGGCTTCCCACATTGTATCACCATGCAACCACATATATGAGAGTTTACCAATTTGAATTCGGTTACCCAATCTCCTTCCGTCTAGATTCGAAACGTCCTTCCAGGCAATATCGCTCAACCAGAAGCACTCGACGCTTGCCTCTTCTAACGTCGTTAAAACGGGAACTAGGGAGTACCTTTTTCGCCCCGTTTCCTTGCGCACTTGGGGCTCGTCAGCTATAGGGCGCACCTTTTTATCCCTCCCCTCGTATATTGCGTTCATGCCGACGAGCGAACTGGTAGGGAGAGAAGTACACTCTGGCTTCTAGCTATGGACACATACGCTGTGCTCTGAGATCGAAGCCCAAGTCGAAGACTGAAGATAACAGATACAGGGTGATAGGGTGTCGTCTGCATACGATGAAATCGGTCCACACAAGCCTATATGGGTTGACTATAGCTCGAACAGGATATTGCCACGCAAAGTCAATCGGGCGCATGAAAGCACCGGTATGTTATATGATGGTACGGATGTTGTTTCTTTCAGTCTCGCGAGCCGGAAATGAAGGATGTAAATAAACATCTACTATTCCGACTTCAAACATTACTTAATCAATCATATTGCCCATAGAGCGCATACATCCTTGTCCGACACAAGATGTTTAGATACTCCTGAGATCAAGAAGAGCAGACAAATAGCACGGAACAGCCACGGAGTAATAAGACGTCAGCGACATAGTGCTGGAAAGCAATGGATGTCATGTAGCTACTGAAACTTACACGCAAGTGCTACGCCATGTCGCACGGATTGTCCCCCTGAGCAGATCGTGTTTCTGGCACTGGGTATATAGACTCTTTGGCTGTACTTGGCTCAGCAAGTTGAGCTTGGAACCGCTCCGCCCAAAGATTTCCCTCGACGTCTCCAGCCCAAACCATATTTGACGGGCGGCCGTAGTCTGGGTTGACACTGGCGCGGCAGAGGTCTGCCACAAGCTGCATCGTGCTGATCATCCCGTCAAGCTGAGACACGCCATCCATATTCTCTAGTATGTGAACAAGGATTCGTTCCTTGCTAGGGTGTCCAGCGTGATCCAGTTGGGTCTCCTTGCAATAGCGACCCAGAGGTGAGACTTGGAGACGAGGCGGAGGCGAGAAACGGGTGGGTTGAATGCAGGCTTGTGCAACTCGCATTCGCTCACGTGAAGATATCCCGGCAGGTTCGTCTTGGCCTTGCCTGGTCGGAATCGTACGTCTCATACGATACGTGTCTCTGTAGGATCAAGGATAGCGCACACGAGAGGGTGGGGCTGATGGTCAAAGTGCACGGCTAAGATAGCGGTCGTCAGCAACATTACTCGTGTAGGCAGCTCATAGTAGAGAGAGCGAGCTCACATCTATCGGCAACTGCAGAGTTCAAGCCAGCGTGTAGTTTCGTTCATCCAGGAACGTTGGAATCAGGGGTCAAGAGCAGGGTCCTGATACATCAGCGGGATGATCGGGGGCTCGATCGGCTCCGAGATAGTTTCTAGCCACGCTCGCAGCTCAAGAACGTACGTTTCCCACGACTAGTGTTGGCCGCGGGACCCGAGAGTCCCGGGAATCCCCCGAGCAAGCCCCAGCGAGTGTGCTTCCTTTCCCTCGGAAGACCGTTGCGAGGGTGATGAGGTAATCTTCGGGGACTGTCCGACACTCGGTGCCTCTCCTCGAGCAAAGCCAATTTGTGGCTCCCTGATATGCGCATATCGATGGTTAAAAAGTCTTCATTTCGTCCTTTTCAACCCTGTTTTGCTCTGTAGAGGTTCGGTATAACTATACGCCTTATGTTTGTCTTTTCAACCATTTTTCATCGACGTCATTTGTTGTTAGGTTGTAAAAGGCTCCACAGTAATCGACTTTTGGAAGAGATTTTTAGAGACACAGGCTATGTATTCTATTCATTGGAATCGATTCTTTTACTTTCCTTTGGCCAGGAATGCCGTTTTTTTATCTCCCGACCAAGTTAAAAAGGCTTGTAGGTTGCTCAGACCACATCAACCCCCATCTCTTCGATTTTACTCTCTTCTTCTTGCGTTTAATCTTCTGCGCTTTCCCTAGCTATGAGCTATAGCTGTGATGCATGTCTCTCTGGGAGACCATGCACAGTTCACTCGTGGAGTGTACCAAACCCACCACAGCAATGGCCGAACTATGTGCCAGTACCTCTATCTGGCGATTACCAGCAAGGCGAACATGATCCATTTAGACCTAGTGGTAAGCGATGAGTTTTGTATTCTTAATCAAAGAGATACTGATACCTTCATCGAAAATAGCAGATGTCTCATATTCCGCAGCCGGCTTAACATATCACCACCCTCCTGTGCAGCAACCTCATTCAGCTCCTCCCCACCATTTCTACCCAGTACACCCTGTATATGCGCCTCAAAACAATCCTAGTATCATGCCATATAGTACTCCTATGCCCCATCCCATTCCAGTCGCTCCAGCTGCCCCACCGAAAAAGCGCAAAGCGTCCAGTAAGGCTAAATCGACAGCCAAACGACCTCGAACTCTAGTGGATCAAGCTGGTATCGGCCCTTCAATACCTCCAAACCAACCACCACTGCCAGAAACCCCTCTCGAGCCTCCAGCCTCACATATCCCCATTATACAGACAACTATTCATTCGGATGAGCAAGGAACAAAAGCCAGGGGTGCTAGGTCCGGAATCAACTGTTGGGCGCTCCTCATTGGCACCCAACATTCATCTGATCCACAAGCCGAGGCTAAGGAAGATGCTAAACGTGCTGCGCTTGCGCACCTCCGGCTCTCTAAATCTGCACTCCGACGGCCGTCTGAGAAGGAGTATCCTCGGCTACTTTGCATTATTTGCTTGTGAGTATGATTTTTGTTCACGTATGCTTCCTAATACTAACTGACATTACCCAGGACAAAAAAAGGAGTTTGGAAAACCTGGGGTAATTACGATGGAGGGGCTTGCGCTGCTCCTCGGAAGCATTTCCAGCAGCATCATGGGCACGACTATGTTACAGCTTGTCACAGAAACGAGGTTGTTCCGAAGAATCACTTGGGGTCGGTATGTGAGTCGGAAGATGTGGTGGAGGAAATTAACCAGCCTGGACTGGCCCGGTATTTTGCAGAGTTTGTTGCCGAACAGGATCTTGTAAGTTCAGCTTTTACCCTCCCAGAATACCGTAACTAATACACAAGCTCCACAGGCGTTTAATATCGTTAATGCACCTTCGTTTCGTCGACTCTTGTGCTACGTTGGGCAGAACAATATCACTGCATCGATGATTCCAGAACGGCGTGTAGTTGCCCACGTGGTTTCTGACCTTAGCGAAGAAGCAAAAAAGAAAATTGCAAAGGAAATGCAGGTCTGTTGCACTCGTCAGGAAGACAATGTGCAGGACACTTACTCATGTGTATTCAGGATGCCGAGGGACGAGTGTCAATCACGTCCGATTTGTGGACTGATGAGATTGAACGTCCATTCATGGCAGTTACGGGGCACTACGAAACAAAAGCGACATCCTCCGAAGAGCATAATGAGGAGGAGCTGGCTATCAAGCTGCTGGCGTTTCGATTTGTTGAAGGAAGTCACACTGGAGAAAACTTGGGCAAAATCTTGTTCGGGATTTTATCCGAATACAATATACTACACAAGGTGAGTAATATACTTATAGCACCCCTATCTTATTGGAAAGCTGAGTAAGATATAGATTGGATCTATTACTCTTGACAATGCATCAAATAACGATACCATGATGCAAGAGATGCAGGAGCTTATGGAGACCGCTGGACATGCGTTCCACCGAGAGGGGAACCGAATTTCGTAGGTTCCAGCAGCACTGTTAGCCACTTTTGCTCTACTAACTTTTGGACATTACAGATGCTTTCCGCACGTCATAAACCTTGCAGTCAATGATTTTCTTGATAATATTGTTGAGTCAGCTCATAAGTATTATGAGCTGCGCATCGAGAAGGACGAAACACCAAGTGATACGAGCCTGAAATACATAGACGCACTCAAGACCAACCTTGTTAAGCGTGTCCATGACGCTGTTGTTGCGCTTCGACATGGCCAGCGCCGGCGAGCGGTGAAAGCGACTTGTCACGAGGGTAATGAGAAGGGGTGGTGGAATTACCAAAAGGACAAACAAGAGAAGGAGACACTTGCAGATGGAACAGCGATGGATGTAATCCACAGGACCATGGTCGAAGTCAAACTCACTCCACTTGAGCTGATCCTTGATGTTAGGACACGGTGGGGCTCAACTCGAGGTATGGTTGATAGGTATATCTATCTGCATCCGGTAAGTGTTTATGCCATCCTGAGTAGCTACATTTCTCATAAAATAATCGACGCATATAGGTTGTCGATCGGTACATTTACGAAAACTTAGATACGCTTTCAGAGCATATTATTTCGCGTTTTGAACTAAAAGTCTTGAAGCACATTGCTGCTGTACTTGACATCGCTCACGATGCACAAGCTCTGCTTTCTTCTGAACAAACACCAACACTCTCACTCACATTCCCAGTCTACGAGTCCCTCATATGCCGTTGGAACGAAGCCGCCACCAAGTATTCCGCTCTTGGCTTTGCAATCAACGTTGGGGTTGAGAAGATCAAGAAATATGTCTGCAAGGCTCGTTCTTCCCGTATCCACATACTTTCCATGTTTCTCAATCCATCGGTCAAGTATTCTTACATTGACAAACATTGGGAACTATCTGAGCGTCAAAACTCTCGCACAGTGGTCAAAGGTTATGTATGTTGGTCTCGTCCTCACGTGTATATCCTATTTAACTAATGCTCTTCAAATCTAGATGATGGAATATGCTAAGGAGCGAGACCGTCAAGCAGAAGCGGCCAGCTCAAGGGCGAGTATTAGAGGTTTAACAACGAACGCATCTAGTGCGCTTGGGCGTGGTTTGGGAAGGATAACTCGGACCAGCCATGCAATGCATTTAGGCGACCTCGATGACGATATAGGGGTCACACCACCACGTCGACATGCTGGCAATACCGCCAGTGGATCCAATCGTCCTCCGGAAACTCCCACTCGCCCATCAGTCCTCTCCTCGAGCAGCTTAGTACCATCTTATGATGCTGCCCAACGCAATCGCGAGATGGTTGTTGAGCTCGAGCATGACCGATACCTCGGATTACCGGATTCAAAGAAATACGAAGACTTAGGGAAAATCGATTTAGTCAAGTATTGGAATGTAAGCAAGCTCGCTTTGGCGCATGTAACAAGATTAACTTAATTTACTGTACAGATACAATCAAGCTTGCCATTGTTACGTGCAATTTCAAAGGATGTACTGCCTGCACAAGCCACGTCCGTGTCAAGCGAGCGCATTTTCTCGTCTAGCAAACTTACTTGCACTCGGGCACGAAACAAAATCAGCATTGACACGGTGGAAAAGCTTCAAGTCTTGAAGCACACTCTTCGTCATAGCAAACCCGTCCCTACTGTTGGAGCCGCAAGCGAGGCTGACCTTGAAAATGACATGTGTTTGGGTCAACAGTTGGATATTATGCAGCAGCTGGGCCACGAAGACTGGGGGTACGGAGGTATTTTGGACAGTGAATAATGCTACTACCTGTGTATCATAGCCATTGTTTATTGTAGATTTATGCTATTTGGATCTGAGCCTATTCGAAGCACTCAAGACCCCCGAGAGTCACATGACTCTCGGAAATCTGACAGCGAGTGAATTCTCAAGTTACCGGGTTCCGTGGCCGTGAACTCACGCTCACTCTCGGAGCCAACACTACCCACGACATGTATCGTTTTGCCACACATAGGAAGCACGAGAGGGTGAGCTTTGGGAGCAAACGACAACTAGGATAGCATATCAGCCACATGCTCGAAGTACGACAGAACACCGCAACGAACGACTCACGCGTTTTGGTCTCTGTCGACTCGCGCTAGGCTCTTACTGACCTCCAGAGTGAGACGAGCCATGAATCTCGAGAGAGATTACATGAAGAGGTCGATTTCGATGTTCATGAAGAAGATATCGAGCGAGATCCATAAGTTTCATAAGCAAAAATGCCAGTCGTGTGGGTTTGCAACAGGGCGCTCTTAGCTACTGTCGTAATAAAGCGCAGGGTTCTGTTTTCGTCACATAAGACTCGTAAGATATGTCGTTGCGCGCTGGTTGGCGCAAAACATAGCGGAGTATCGTGGTCGGAGGGACGGTCAGGCACGGCGCTTGCTGGTTCGACGGTAGTGATGCCGTAATCATGACTAAGGATCGTTTTCCCTCAAGCACCAGACCACCACAACCTCGACACCTGCTGTCCTATAGATACTAGACACAAGACGTCGATACTTGGCCCGAATCTCCCTCGCTATTCGACATTTCCGCCGTCTGATCCGGTCACGCCAATCGAAAAGCTTCTTGTGCGGGATTCCTGTTGCTCTGTAGTTCTAGGTCAGCCAATTGTCTCTCCTGGTTAGGCCGTTCCCAAGTCGGAATTGGTCTCAATCTCTGTAAGGCGTATCTCGCAAACCATGTTTGGCGGTTGTCCGAGTGGACGTGATACAAAATCAGCTCTGATCTAGACGAATACCTGGCCTCTCTAACGTGACTCGGCAAGTTTCCGGCAGGCTTTTCTCGGCCGTTTTGTAGTTCTAAATATGACGTATTATGGGGATCTGCAATTTGATAGCTTTCGAAGGCTCCACGACCTCATAGCCAAAGACCTATATCAACTGGGATATATTGTCGAGACTAGAGCATATGGTCTCGTGTCGTATTATTCTCATAACGATCGCAGATACCTACTTTTTTACTCGCTCAATAGAGCTTGAGTTACCTTCAATAACTGTATTGGATACAATCCCTTGCGTAGTTACGTGGAAGTGGCCCATCCCTATGGTTTCTAGTTTCGACTCTTCCGAGCTTTCTACTTCGCAGGATCGTACACGTACAATAGCATATCCGGTAGCACACGAGGACCTCCTCAATCTACCCATGGGCTCCAGCCTAGGCTCGAACCTGGATGCACTTGCCTCTCATTCTGCGAGTGGTTTCGCTCGACGCTTGTCTTCCCATCCTCGTTTCACCGAAAGACTGTGGAGTATCGCATCCCTATCGATGCCTTTCGCCTCTAGCTTTCTTCCGCTATAAGATATCTCTTTCGCACCCCCTTCCCTTGCGGATCGTAGTAGCTCGGATAAAGGATGTGGGAGAGAAGGGAAAGGGACCACTCGGGCGTCTCATTACGGACATAGACACCGCGCTCTGAGCCCGAACCTAGCTCGTGGACTGATAGTAGAATATGTTGAGTGTCGGGGTGTTGTCTTCGTTCGGCGAGAGTCGTACACACCAGTTGATACGACTCGACTATAACTCTATCATGTAGCGGTTGCACGAAGTCAAATGTGCATAAGAGTACATTGGCATCTTATTTGATGTATGGGTCTTATTTCTTTCAGTGTATCGAGTCATACACAAGATCCAGCAGAATAGATGGTATTTCAGCCACAAACACAATCCAATCAATCACATCTGTCAAGCGCATACATTCGTGTCCAGCACAAGATGTTGTAGTCCCCAAGACTCAGAACAGCAATACGGCAATACGTAACGGCCACAGAAGAAGAAAACACATGCTATACAATGTTAGAAAAGGATGAACAGCATGTGAATATTGTGACCTAAAACGACAGCTCATCCAGATCGTCCGTTTGATTAGATGATGTCCCCGGCGCTGGATTGATGGGCTGTTCGGTTGTGCTTCGCTCAGCAGTTTGAGGTGTTGGATGCGAAGCTTGGAACTTCCGTTCGATGTCCCAGAGCGTATCAAACAGTTCTATTTCCAGCTTGGTGCGCTCTACGTTGACTGTGCCATAGCAGAAGTCTGCCGCAATTTGCATCGTACTGATCATTCCGTTGTGCTCAGACACACCATCCGTGCTTTCTGACACATGATCAAGGATCTGCTGTTCGGTAGGGGCTGTCTGATTGGCAGAGAGGGTGGCAAGATCGGCAAACGCGGGTTGAGCAAGGAGGCACCGAAGAGCAGTCTGGCGAGCATCAAACGGCTGGCGCATTTTCAACATGATAGAAGCGACCAGCAGTCTGAAGTAGTGCAGGAATGCAGGGAGAACGGATGTGTCAGTTTGTTGTTGACTATCGCACAACGCCTGCACAATGTCCCGGCCATTTGTGTTTATTTGATCGACAGCGGATCGTCCGAGTCTGATGGGTGAGATATTTGTAGGAGGAAACTGGAGAAAGTCGATGCAAGAGCTGCGCAGCTCGTCAGACTGGGCGTGACGAAGCACCACTAGAACCGACAGATAAAACTCAGGGTAAAACAAGTCCATGCCAGACCACAATCCCTGGAGGGCGGCCAGTGCGTACTCTACTGCAGGCTCATCCTTGGAATGGTCCAAAACTGAGAGCACACAATCGTGGAAGAAAGGTTGGCGATGCGAGGAGGGTTTAACGGAGTCAGGGAGTCCGTGGATCCTGTAAGTGTCATTAATCCTCCCCCAGCTACTTTCCGCAGTGCGGTGCCAAGACTTGAGCAGAGCAGCATCCTGTGTATCGTGCAGCCAAAGGTCAACGTGAGGAGCAAGCCCCATAAACCCAAACATGAACAGGTTATTCATGGCGCCTGTGTCCAGCTTACGAGCCTGATAGTGCCGCCACATTTGTATTGCACGTTTCTGCTGGCCCATTGTCCCCTCAGATGGCTCTTCGCCCCCAGGATACCTTTCTAAGGCAAAGGCAGTAGCAGCTAAAACCATAGCTGCAGTGAAAGCAACCTCTGGCGCTGTATGGTAAGACGTAAGGAAGATCCGGACGACAATTGCTGGGAGAGTACATTTCCGGCGTTCTTGTTCATTTGGCCAACCTGCTACAAGATACCAGACACTGTTCTCGACAAGTGTAAGAAGCGCTGCGGCTGAGAGAGTGACTTTGTTTTCAGCATGCTGGCGAAGAGCTTTGACAGCTGCGGCAGGTTCAGATACTCCTTTGAAGAAGACTTGAATAACTGGCTCAAAGGTTGCACAATCACGGCCCTGTCCCCATATCTGAGATAGCATGGGTGCGCTCTCAGCTGCTGCAACAATTGTAGGATCTACTTCTCCCTGTTTTGTGCATTTTATAAGGCTGATCAGAGCATTTGTGTAGTATAATCAGCATGTTTCTTGGGTTCCCAACGTAAACTGACTTGATACACACCTCATCTGCATACTTTGTATGTTGGAAGACCTTTCGACTATCATCTGATATCTATAGAAGTTCGAGGATGCATGTTCCCTCAATCCCCAGGAATCATCAAACACTCTAATTATGTCTCCAAACGAGAGCACACTCAGTGAACGACTATAATGTAGCGCCAGTGGTAGCGTAGCCAGATCTTTCAGTTCATGCTCCTGGGACTCCGGCTTTGGCTTGAAGCATGCATTCAATCGTTCGTACACAAGTTCTAGTCCTCTGCACTGCACAAGATGTATGCGAGGTAGCTGAGGTCGAGCACCAGCGATTGCTTGCAGTGCAATATTGACAGAACGCGAGTCCTCACAGTTTGTGATCATCCAAGCGAGCATCTGACTCGTCACATGGTCCATGTGAGCGAGACTCTTGTCAACGTCGGTGTGGCTGGAATCAGGGTTCTCGGCCGCAGGTTTGAGCCAATTGCGCATGCTATCAAGAGCTGAGTACAGCCATACTGGATAACTCACTGCCCAGTAGAGTTTGTCAAATATTCGATGAAGTGCAAAGTGAATTGGTTTGAGAAGTGATGTTGCTGGTGTGTGGTATGGGCAGAACCTGTCAAACGCAGGTAGAATCGTGGCACACACATACACGCAGAGTCCCAGGGTTGTCACAACAGTTGCAGGTATTGCCACACTGACGTTGATGTCCCACAGGTATATGCAAAGTCCCACCGCAAACAGAACTGGCCACGGAAAGAGTAAGCAGCCGCTGAGAAAAGTGCAAGACATCACTCACGCAACGCAAGGTGCATCAGCGCCGGCAGATAAGTCAGCACCTCCCGCATCTTCCACGTCTCTATGCCGTTCCACCTCTGCTGACGCCGACGTGCCTGATCGTATATCTGACCAGAACGTCCTAACATGAACTTGTAGCACCACTCTTTGGCGAGCATGGCAATCAGCGACACAGCAACGCTGAGGCTGAGGGATAGCAGCCAGAGTACGTTTACTATTACCGCTGAATGAGGCGGAGAGAATGTGGGAGAGCTGGATGGATCCCGGTCAGGCGACGTCACTGCATCAGAGAAAACCTGGGACTCAATAAAGAGCCATCAGGTTATTTGCTGCTCTTTCCACTCTTTGGTGCTCATTTCTAGAGTTGAGCAGACTCTTTGGATCTTTGTAGCTCGTGAATGCAAATCAGTATGTGCAAGTGCATAGCCACCAAGTTATGCTGTATGAAGTCAAGTTCTCTCTTAAACCATCCAGTAATTTTGTTTTCCCTTGGCACCTAGGTGCCTAAATGCTACAAACTACCCACAGGAGAAGCTGCAAAGGCTTATTAGTGAAGCTGCAGATGGGTAACTGGACTGCTGAACTTGAGTGCTCAGCTGAGTTATGCTGCCTCTTTGGCTCTTTGATAGCAATATGTTATATTTGAAATTGGATCTTTGGCTCTTTCGGACTCTAAAACTCTTGAGAATTGCCTCAAAGAGTTGCAACTCTATGCTACTATAAAGCAACGGCAGGTTATTTTCCTCTTTGACTGCTTTATGGCAGTAAATGAGTCCCAACTTTCTCCAGATGTGGCTGGCCGTTAGCAATAGCAGCAAGCGTCTGGGACATCACGAGCAGCGTCTGGGCAGACGACTCGGCGGGGTCCGGCTTAAGGTCGCCTAGACTGTCTACTATGAACCTATAGTTTGAACAGCTTTTAGTAGATCTATGACGGCCGACAGCCGAAGTATACACTTACGTAGTGGATATTGCGGAGAACAGCGCGGCCTGTGTTATGCGAGTTTAGACTAGTGACAGGTACTTGTACTCGTTTAGGGTGGCTTACAAAAACTTAGCCTCCATGTCAGTGAACGCAACTAGCCAAGTATATGTGTTACTCACTCAATAGCACGTCTAGCGAGCTATGTAGCAAGTATACCATCAGATACATCTGCTGCCACAGGTGTGCCGAACTCACTTGTTGCGCCCATCGACCATCTCCTTGTCCCACATATCAGTCTCCCTTACATACGTCTTCCATACTCGCGCATCTCTCGACATCTCATAGAAAGGCTCGTCCGGTGGGCCGTTCAGCTGTGCAGTTGGTTGCAGGTAGAAGTTAGGTCGGAGAATGCGATAAGAACCGCTTGAAAACA
>JAYRCO010000689.1:0-19180 GCA_037042815.1 Ceratobasidium papillatum
CCTGCGCGGCCGCCATCGAAGGAGCGTTCGAAGTTCCCAGCGCGCTGTCCGAAACCGTTCGCGATGGCACGAAACGATCGTCCGTGCCAAGAGGTTTATCAAACTAAATAATATAAATTAACCTCAGCTTCATTACGTACTAATGAAAGAAACTCACGCTAATTGGAGCATGTGAGGACTTAGTGCGAGCTGCGACACTCCCAGTCCGTACCTGAGCCGTCTTTCCGCGCGCTACAGGCCAATCACGAGTGATATTGACGGTATCGTATTTGCTTTCCAGTCCGCCTTTACGAATGATTCCTTGTCGCGCCTCGTTGGCCAGCGCATCAGTGACATCAATAGATCTTGCTCCAACCGCTGCTGACAAGGTGTTTGATCTAGTATGTTTTGCTCGAGGCCTGTTGGGGGACTGTGCGCGGGGCTTGGTTGATGGTGCGAGGAAGGGATTAAGCAATTCGTTTGGTGCCAATGTCTTGGAAGGAGACAAAGACAGAGCATTAAATCCAAGGGATAGGACGTCTACATGTCCCTGCGTTGTATTGGCGCGTCTCCGAGGTGTTTTCGTAGGCGTTCTAGGGCCACGTTTGGTCGGAGAGTTGGGGAACATGGTGGGATGAGGAACGAAGGAACTGATCACGTGGTCGCGTGTCCTCGAGTCATGTGATCTACTGGATGACTTTCGGTGAAACCTGCCTTTTATGAAAGCTATCTGTGGAGGCATATCCGGGAGCTGTTTGAGCCTATCTTTGGGAAACCTAATCAATAAATACAATCTACCTACTTCTGAGAATGAATTCTATGATGAGCGTTCGAAACTTTACACACATCCACCGCTACATAATCCCCTCCCAACCAAATAAAACGAGCCCGCTAAGCTTGTCTAAATAAACTGCGCACATCATGCAGGCAAGTTCCCGTCACAATCGAGTCAGTGGCAACGAATTTACGCGTATCTTGGGCAATTCCAGACTATAGACGTCGCGATTTAGCTCGGTATTGACAGCGGTTCCAATAAATTTGGCTGAATCCTGGTGGTTACACTCGCTCTGTTTATCATGCTTAGCTCAGTTATTACCTACTATTGATTAAGGTCACCTTGTCATCATGCTGAGTTATTCGTGAGCGGTGACAAATGCGATCTATTAGGGCATGTATGCATATGCTGTGGGTTCACCAAATTCTCGGACAAGGCCACTTTAATCGAATGAGCCGAATGTGTGCTTGTTGGGCCTTTTATGTTCTGAATACTATGGCTTTTACCAGACGCAAGAAAATGACATCTTACCAAATCCACAGTTTGATTTCGCTCTCACCCGACAACGTCCACGTGCCCATCAGAACGCCACCCACGCAACTCTTCTGCAAACCATAATATCAACCGCTCAAGTCAAACTCTTCTAATAACTCTAGTGCGGGTTCATAGAAATATGGAGGCATGTGGTAAAATTAAAATGTAACAAATTCATATCAACGCGTATTTTTATACCTCTAGATAGATGATGCAACCAACAGCAACCTTGGCGGATGTCTCTCGTCAACAGCCGCTCACCGATCTATAAACTCGGCACTAGAAGAATTAAATACCACTCACAAGCAGCTTTCTAGTACTATGAGCTCTTATCTATCTACTTGCACTACTCTACGCGCTACTTCCCTTGCACCTCCGCGTTGCTCTATTCAAGACGACGAGGTTGAAGAGGCACTAAGGATTGTTGGATCTACTCTCGACTGGCTGTCTGCACAGGAGAAACCACTACATGATATGCGTAGATGGCTTACTCTGTTGAGGAATCAGTCGACAATCCTCTCTCCCATCAGTAAACTTCCGTCCGAGATCCTCGCTCGTGTGTTTGCTCTATCAGGACCTTCATGTGTACTTAAAGAGACAAGCCGGTCACGACTGTACAACTTTTCTCGCGTTTGTACCTATTGGCGGCAAGTTGCATTGGATACACCAGATCTGTGGGTCCACGTTGACATTAAATCTGGTCGTATGAGAAATGAATGGATTTGTCTACTGTTTGAACGAACAAGAGGTGGACCTATCCACTTGCACCTAAGTGAACCAAAGTTCGCCCAAGTGGATTGGGATGAATATCATTACGAGATACATGCGATTGTTGCGACGATCGACCCTCATATACATCGTGTCCGCCGATTGGATTTGCACTCAAACAGCATATCTGAGTACTTCATCCGCAGAATCATGGCTTTTTGGCTTGAGAAAGGGGATCCAGACTTGGCCAGGTCCTTATCTATAGCTCGGGCGCAGGGTGATTCACTCCTTCATTATGATACAACCGATTTGGAAATTGCAGCGCCTGGCTCATCAGAGAGCTCAGAGAACGTTCTAAAGTCTCTAAATACTCTCTCTTTGGAAGACGTTGTGTTTAACTGGAACAGTGCTGCCTATCATGGTCTCACAGATCTTCGACTAAGCTTCATTTGCGAGAGCACCTCCATAACTTTACCACAACTTCATAACCTCCTATCTTCGAGTCCATCACTGGTTACGCTGATGCTAGCATGGCTAGAGATAGAATTGCCGACTGGAGGCCGAAATTATCTGCCTCCCATCGTTCTGAACAACCTCGAAACACTAAACCTAACATGCTTAGATCCTGAATATCAGCAACTACTGCTTCCCTTGCTCGCTCTACCAGATTCTTTCTCTAAGTTTAGCGTTGGTCTTTCGGTTGACCTAACCACATGCGATACAGTCACAGATTTCCTGCGTGGGCATCAGATAAATGCATTATACGTCAGCCGCTGGGAGTTTGGTCCGTTCCCGCCGTGGCCATTCATATTTGCACCTAGACTAGCGATAGCTTCTACAGTTCTAGTCCTATATATGTTTGACCTAACCAATATCTCTGCCGACCAGTCGGGCACTATAACACCACAATTTACATCGTATACTCGTTTTACCAAGCTCATTTTATATGAATGTGTGGTTACTCTGGAAGCCTTGGAAGTCCTTGTCGCCAAAACACACATCAGAGATCTTCATCTCAAGCAGTGTCGTTTTTCAAGTCACGGTGATAACATACAAGGTCAAATACAAGAGAAATATCCTGGATTGAAATGCCGAGTGTCTGACGATGGTTTTGCCAGCGGGTCGCCTGAGTTCGAGATGTTTTCTTAGATATTTAGATAATGACAAACAATAGGATCTGGGTAAAATTTGTGTCTGATTCCCATCAAGTTTTAGACGGTATGAAACATAGCCTTGGTGAGGTTACGGCTCGGGATTACTGAATAAGAATACACGCCTCAATCGATAAGACAATGAGCACGGACAAGCAACATGCTCTAGCACACTATATCTTTGTTGCAAGGGGAGTTATCCGCTAGTTTACCACGGATCTAGTGCTTGCCGAGTACCAGCCTTACTTGATGGTGGGAACCACGATTGCTGGGCTTGATACTTCAAGTAGATAGAAAGGATATATGCTTATCGTGATTTTCGAGGAAGCGGCACTCGCATATCGTATAATAGATTTGGTGCTATATGACCCACAGGATCTGACTTAGATACAATTATATATGTTCGGCGACTGGCGGGTTGTTAGGTTTGTTCACTTGCAATTATTACTCTCAACCTACCAGTTTGGCTTAGTAATGATGTCTGGTTTCCATGAAAAGACTATAAGATGGGTTTCTTGCTGTATTCTACGGATATCTAACATCCTTTTAACCCGCTCTAAGAGTATAAAATAGCGAATTGAGAACGATTAAGTAGAGCAAAAGCACAGAGAAGAGAAAAAGGCAACGCAATGGGCCTTGTTTTCAGCCCAGACAGGAGTACCAGCCGATCCAATCCCAGCTCCACAGGATCTTCTGCGCTCGCCGACCATCGGAAACACGGCGATCTAAGCATTGGACCCAAGGGTGCTCACGATAGGGGCTGCTCTGAACCGCACGTGATTTTGCAGGGGAAACAACAGCAAGCAGGTATGTCACGTGCTATTGTGCATTCTTCACCCACATTGGCAAGGGATCTAATGAGTTTAGCTGTTGCTTTCTACGAGTATCTGTTCTTCCTGAAACTCCATAAGTGAACTGGCACTCTTTCTGATCTTGTCCTGGGAGGTTTATTGTGAGAGCAGCTCTGCATCACATGACTTGCGACGGAGGCAAAGCATTCGGCGTTCCCCTCCCCCTGACTGACGGTCCAACAGTAGATTAAATCGCAAACACGGAAACTCGGTGGGCATGGTGCACGGCCGTAAAGAGATGACGGAGCCTGAGGTATAAAACGACCGGTTCGCCAGCAGTTTTTGTCCCCACAGAGTCCACGATGTTGTTCCAGCGCCAGCTTGTACTCGCCTCTGCGTTCTTCAACGCCATTTTCACCTCGGACACCCGCAAAAATCTTAATGCATACCTCACCATCACTGCTGTCGAAGCCGGAATCCGTGGTGCTCACATGGTTACGTAAGTATCCCACCCGCCCACCGCTAGCCGCCCGACGTCGCGCCTGACTATTTCCTTTTTAGGTATGTCGGCCTGAGTCAGTCTGGACTTCAGTTGCCGGTAGGCACGTTTGTACCACCGCCTCAGCCTCTCAGCACCACCGACATAGTGCTGTACGCACCAGTTGCCGCCGTAACGTGTCGGTCAGGCTTGGGCATTGCCAAGAGCGTCGTCGACTCGATGACCAGGTTGATGCCTAAGGTCGTCTCTATCGCCCCAGCTATTTTTGGCCGCACTATCCGCATCCTTGTACGGCAGTGTAATCGTTATGCTAAGCTGCTCGTTCGCACGCAGCCGGTACTGAGGTTGATGAATGAAGAAGAAAGCCTCCGACTAAATCGATCCTGCTCTAACTGTTACTCCTACCCCCGCCCTCGCCCTCATATTAATTCTTCCATCTACAGCACCCCTCTCTACACCCTTTCTACTTCTGCTCGTGTCAACCTAGTACCATCGGCCGCATTCTTGATCAACATCCTGCCAGTCACATTCTCTGCTTGGCAGTCGTCGTCCGTAGTCTATCGATCACCTATATCGGCGGTCGTTAGTCTTGGACAGTGCACGCCCTACCGCGTGCTCCCCACTAAAGTGCAAGTTGTGCTGGCTATCGACATCCAGGACTTACCTGAGCCCAAGGTCGACTACTATACTTGGTTACTGGACGAGCTGGAAGAACCGAAGGAAGCTCCAAAAGAGCTCGTGCCGTACGAGGCACCTCCGTGGTCCGACGACGGTCGTTCACTCACTGCCGACGTCAAAACACCGGTGGATGTGATCGTTATGCACATCCCAACATATATGTTTTGGGGGTGCCACATTCTCCTCGGTATGTCGTTGTCAAATGTTATAGTGACGAGAGTATGTGCTCACTTGTCGCTCTCTCTAGTCTATTTGGCGCTCTCTTGGGCTTGCCATCTGGTTTGCCGATCAGTTCGGCAGGTATACCGCATCCTGCGTGGTATGTAATTGACTGGTATTCGTTTCAAACTGAAACTCATATGTCCTACTATCCAGCAATCCTTAACTTCGGCTGTGGCCTCACTTATTATATCGTCAAGGCTGTCGTGATGTTTGCGATGGATATATGCGGTGAGTTGAGTAGTGTTTGGTATAGCCCGTCATGCTAAATTAGCTCTAGGCCGATCATACGTCTGTACAGAGGCAGGAATGAAGACAACTAATATTAAATCTGCCACCACCCTCACCTCCTACACTCCTCCGACCTACTCCAACTCGTACCCACCGAGCCCTGCACTGGACGTCGACCCATCCTCCACCTCTAAAGCCGCGCCTCAAAATGATTTCTTTCCCGAGCCAGCAAAAAAGAGAAGGGAAAACAAGAAAAAGAAACAGGTGGTCCGCAAATTCGATCACGGATGGGTCGACCCAGCAAATGTTCCGCTACCCGAAGGCGACGATAGAGATTTGCTAATCACCACCGCGCCAAGAAATAACCTACCCGAGTCGTCCCCAGTTCTCCCCCTTCCTTCAAACCCCTCACTCGCGACTTCCTCGACAGTCGATGGGGAAGGCGAATGGACACTAGTAGTAAAACGTAGATCGTGGCGTCCCCTTGCTCTTGCCGAGACAGGGGAGTCAATACTAAAGTTAAAGGGACGTCGAGACGGAAAAGGAGGGAAGGAGAAGGAAGGTGGAAAGCAAGCGTAGGCAGAGCATGAAGGCGTGGGGAGAGAGGAACCACCATACGAGCCATATGGACACGGCGACCCCACCTATTCATCCATCCAACCCAGCTCGAGTATGACATCCTCGTCGCTAACCTCTGGAAGTGAACCGGTACACGCACCTGCATGGGGTCGCCCGTCCTGGGACCACCCACTGTCTGCTGGTCCCAGACAGTGTGGGGGGCGGGAGGCTCCATGGAGGAAGGCTGTACCGGGGAACGAAAAGAGCGGCGATTGACTGTCTACTCACTCGACATTCAAAAATCGCCCCACTGTGGTCGTTCATGGGTCCTCATAGCCGACTCCTTCGCCGCTCTCATCTATCTTGCCTACAAGCCCGCATCTATTATCAAGCGACTGCCCCCCAAAACGATACTCTGAGCCGTCAGCAATGGCCACATCCAGCTACGGCTCCTAAAAACCTGCTACTATATGATGTTATCAATTTTTCGTTGGCCTCGTTTCCGTTTCGTTCTACTTTCCTCGTTCGTCCCCGTTCTTGTCCTCGTTTCCGTTCCCGGCCTCTCTTGTTCTTGATGTTCTTTTCTAATTTGCCTCGTTTCCCTTCTTTTCTTCTTTTCTTCTACTCTCAGCCATGTATCAATCTTCAGCTTGCTTCCGTTTTTTCTCTCTCCTTGTTTGTTTGTGGTCGGGTTTTTTTTTCGCCTGCTCGACTCATTATGTAACTTTTGCTTTTGTTTCTTTGACTGGGTTTTTTGTATACCCGACCTCCCTTTCGCACTTTCTGTGCACTTTGAGCTTGGGATTTGCTTCAGACCTGCTAATTTATCGCCCCTTTGGGGGTCAATATCTACGGATGGCCAAGTTGCTAGTTTTCAGCTTTGGGATCGTTTAGCGTCTCAAACATAAACAGATATACACAAAAGATCGTCAATCACTCGACACCCCATTGTCTTCATCGCTGTCATTATCACTATCCCCATCATCTGCTTGCCCTTCGTCCTCGTTTCTAGAGACATGGTCATCTTTATTCAGACCTATCTTGACCTTTATGTAACGTGTCTCTAGTAGACTTGAAACCATCTATCAAAAATTCGGTTAGTATATCGTATGATCTCTGCGCCTTTCGACAAAGCTGTGTGTTGGGTTTTACTGAAACATCGCTTAGTGAGAAAAGTATTATATTGGGTAAACGATAAAAACTAGGATTGTATTGCAGATCGAGTAAAACGTAGTGAGGCCGGTATGTATTTTGTCCTATTTAGATAGTCGAGTAACATCCAACCCCATGGAAGCAAATTCAAAAAGATGCTACGAAGGCAGCGAGCTCATAGCAAGGGCGAAAACCTAATCATACTCAAACATCATGCAACAAGGCATTGTTGAAACCTCGTCTGATACGTAGCATCTGAGGCCAGGGTCAATTGCCGACAGCAATCGCGGTATGTCTTTGATTTTCTGCAAATTGTTTGACTCAGAGCCCCTGGCGTATATCTGACAGTCCTCAAGATAGAGCTCTTTGATTTGATACCTAATAACCAAACGTTTTAAACTTTTCAAGGTGGCCCCACATGACTGGAGAACAACGGTCAACGATGAGCTAGGTGGATCCGTTGAGGAGTTTACGGCTCTGCTAGTGCTGTTTGTTATAACGTCAATTATGTAGCACTCTAGAACTAGCATTCGAAGGGAGGGTGGCAGGCATGGTAATGGAGACGGTAGGGACGAGTCCCCTTGGTTTAGTCTAGAGTTGTGCAAGTATAGGGTAGTGATCCGAGCATGAGCGAGAAAGTTCTTCATTCCATCAGGCAGTGAGCCACAGTGCTCGAGGCCAACACTGAGCCCAGCAGGAGGGCTATATGGGTCGATTACGGGCATCAAAACACCCACATCCTCTTGATTCATACTGACCAAGTTTAAAACCTTTAAATAGCAAAGGTGTACTGGATCGAGTTCTATCCAGTTTTCCACGGGAGTTATAGTCAAGGATTCCAGCTTCAACGTAGAGAGTCTAGGACTCGCCAATAACATCCCGTAGAGCTCTGATATTGATATTGAAACTGGAGAGCTAAGTCGAAGGTCAACCAGTCCATGATAGGCAACACTGTTCCACTCAAACATGGCCCTATCCAGTTGAAGCGTACCAAGGGACGATAGTACTGCTCTGGCATTTTCCGAGGAGACAGAAATGGCATTCATATTTAGATCGGAAAACCATAGCTGTCCCGTCCATGGTTGGAATATCACGAGGGATTCGCACACGCTTGGATCACCATTTTCGAGCCACAAGTTGATCACGGCACAAGCGAGGTCGCACATGTGACTGGACGATACCACGTCAAGTGCTCGAACCCGTTGGATGTGCGGCGTGAGTAGCAGTTTCGTCGTCTCGCTCTCATAAATAGGCGCCGATTCGCTGTTATCTAAACGTGGTTCAATCTCAAAAACATGCACATGAATCGGTCGGCCCATAGAACGATTAAGAAAAAGGCTAGTAAAGCCAGAAGGAGTGTCTGGGCCAATGTCGATGTGATTCCACAAGTGCGTCTCCTCGAGCGCTATCCGCCTCCAGTAGTGACAGACTGCCGCGATATCATTAAAAGCGATTTCATTCCCCGAGTTTCTTGCGCAGGATTGTTGGGATAGGGAGAATATGTAGGCCAAGATTTCAGGTGGGAGGGTATTTATTGGTGCAAGAGTAGCAGAGATGTTTCGGTTCTTTGCGAGCATGGCACGAGCGTTGCGAAGAGCGTATTCTTCGGTACCTAGAGAATCAAGTTCGGCGTTGACTACGGCCAATGCCTCTTCAATCCGTGGGCTTCCGAAATGATATTTCCATTCTGGTTCACAGGCCGAGTAGATAGGAGCGCAAGCGTCTAGATATAGTCCTATTGCCTTGGACAATGCGCGACGAGCGGCTTTCCATTCGACCAGTGCGGACTCAAGCACCGTATGTGATACATCTGTCGATGGAAGTGCCAGGGGATGTGCCATGTGCTGTCGCTTTGTCTATCTCGGAGACCTATTTCAATTGAAGTACGTTTTTCCACGTGGTTTTAAGTACTCACTTAGGGCGTGCTCGGGAAACAAAAAACGGGCGTGGTGGGCGAGCTGAAACAGCTTTGAATCACGTGCGGAGTTTTTTGTTTGCTGGTGTATTCATGGGCGGGCCGTCGCGTACATGAGGGAGATTTAAAGCAGTAGTAATTCATGATTCAAGTATTGAAATAGCCCGGATTACAGCTCGAGGCAAACTAAATGGGCTAAATTCCCATCACCAAACATGTTAAAATGATATTTTAGTTCAAACAGGTCTCAATCCCCGAGAGCACAAAAACTTGCGTAACGCATCCCGTTGAATCTGCCACACCCTCGTACCTAGTCGCACAATATTGGCTTGTCCCTCTTCACTCATTACTTCGTCCCAGCTCGTGATATAACCTTCCTCCTCCCAAGTGATACACCGACCATACCCATTTTCACCCTCAAAGCTCATAGTATACCAAAGCTTCTCCAATGCACTCTCCAACTCCCGAAACTCGTCCGAATCAACTCGAATATGCTGCGCAATAACGTAGAACGTCCCTCTAATAGCGTGAACCGTGAATGGTTTGACGGTCCTTACTAAATTCGCTATGCGGCATAACGCCAATAACACCCGAGCACCCATTGGTTTCTCTAGATGCGTCAACTTGATGAATAGAGTCCCGCCAGGAGAGACAGCGCGCAGACCAAGCAAGATTTGAGTTACCAACAGACGAGACCAGTTCCATGGACGATTATCGTTGTCTGGGTTGATGCGTAGATGGTGGCCGTCGCAAACGACTAGGTTGAATGTATGCGGTTCAAATGGAATAGGAACAAGTGGAGTTTGGCTGGATTTAGATAGGGAAGGAGCGAGATCAAAAGTTGTTATATCCGCCATGTGAACTTGGATTCGGGAGAGAAGGGTTGGTGGGATTGCTAGACCATGGCCGCCTTGGGAGAATGGAAGTGAGATGCCTAGTCCTGTGGCAGTTGGACATTTTCGGAGGATGTAGGTTGAGTAGCCACCGGGGCAACATCTGGAATCAACGTCGTCTTTAACCATTTGATATTTAGTAGTACTGAATAATCTGCTTACCCGATATCCAAGAACCGTTTTGCACGAACAAACTTTGAGATTTTGTCCATCTGGCGTATACTGCTACACATAACGTTCAACCACTTCTGATCTGCATCAGAGGTTCTGTCCGTTTCGTTTGTCACGCGTTGTCTAGTAAAGTGACCATCCAAGGCTTCGTTGCCCCACCCCTGACGAGGTATCCGATATTAGCACTAGCCATGAACGATTTATATGAGGTAGACTCACCTGACCCCGTAGAACGATCAACTCGGCAAGAACAGAACAATCCGGTCGAGCACTCAAAGCATTCAGTAGCTCTTGAACTCTCGAGGGGTTTTCTTCACTAGACTTGGTGCTACTCATAATGGAGGGCAAAGCCACAAGCGCGGTGTGGTAGCCTAAAGCGAGTGGCTACAGGTTTAAATAACCCTACGAAGGTCCAAAAGTGGAAAGCATAACAAGCGCTCTGGCCATATTCATGTGGCTTTCCTTTGAGAGGGCTTATCAAAGCCATATGGCCAACAGGTGGCAATGTATTGATCAAGTGGCGAAAGTTGAAACACGAGCACAGCCACGTCTGACGTCAAGCTGGGTCCAAACAAAAGCCAATTGTGGATCGTTTGTCCGCCTTGACCGTCGCTGAAGCCTGAATATCTGGCAGGCCGCGGCCGTAGCAACATATCTATTCACGTCGTCTGAAAGTATCGACCCGCCGGAACTTGGCGTCCACCGAGATGATACAGCAACAATGCCAAATGCGGATACGTCTCGACTACCACGAGGCAGACAGGAGGTGTACTCGAGTATTTAGGGGCCGAGACTGATCTTCACTGCCCCCACACTAACACCCTCCCACATCCTCCCATTTTTTTACTTGCACAAATACAAATCACACGTAGGCTAAGATGGTTAAAGATTCAAGGAGACCTTCACTTGTACTTGCTCGGGTGAGTTTAACAATGGCGGGGCTTAATTGTACAAAGGGAGTTAATGGAATGGAATGAGTAGAATTCGAGCGTGCGTTCGTTTAGCTCGTCGTCGTCTCGACCTAGTTTTTCGTCTTGGGATTCTGATGCGTCGGTGAGAATGTTTGCGGAGAGGTAAGAACTAGTTACCGCTGGCATTTATTGGTTATTAGTCAATCGTGACTCACATACGTTATAGGAGTCGTGAAGCTGTCCTTATCGACGAAGGATACTACCTCACCATCGACAGCGGCCGGACCTCGCCTGATCAGCCCTCGACACCGACCGACCTCGCGCCTATGCCTATAGACCATACCTCACCTATAACGGAACGCAATCCTTTTGCCGTATCATTTTCCGCCGACATGCCTACCTCGGATCTAGTCGCTGCTGCTCGCGAGGCTGCGGCCTTGGTCACATTAGAGTCGGACCCCTATCTGGAAGAAGAATCGCCCATGCATTTCGTCGGATTCGGAACTCTTTCCAAGAAAGAAGTTGTATTCAGACGACCTGCGCGAGCATCCAAGAATCGTTATGCTGCTTCCACTCGTCGGTTTGTCGATATCTTGACATGATAGGATCGGCGCATGATGTGATATGATGCCCCTCGCTCACTATGCCACGATCTCCTGGTTTCGCACATTGTCACTTATCTTTATTACACAACTGTATGATCTCGTCCTCGTCACAACCTGTATGCCATAGCCTTGTCATCGTGTCTATAATTGATTTATCGACACCTGTATCATAACCACGAGTGGTGTAGCGTGTAACAGAGTCCTGATTAGATGTGATTACGTGAGATTATACTCGACGCGCGTCCTTCATTGGTGCGCGACGTGATCCACATCCACGACCTTGACCACTGTGATGTCTGAAGTCCCTCTGCCGGTTGCCCCGCTCAAGTCTGAGGACCCAAAGAAAAAGGACGACAAGCCCAAGGAGGATGGAAAGACGCCTGGAGCAAAGCTGAATGGAGAGACCAAGGAGGGCGAGGGCGAGGAGCTCGTAAGTGTTCTGCTTGTCGAACCATGAATGAAGCTAATGTGATGCATATAGTCAGAAGAGGACCAGCAACTCCGAAATGAGCTCGAGATGCTTGCTGAACGGCTCAAGGTATGTATATCCTTGGATGAGGCTGACGTGCGCTAATGCGGTATTTGTAGGAACCAGATACAACGCTGTACCGACCTGCACTCGAGACTCTACGCAACCTCATCCGAACGTCTACTTCTTCCATGACATCTGTTCCTAAACCTCTCAAATTCTTGCGACCGCTCTACCCAGATCTGCAGCAGCTGCACGAGTCTTGGCCAGCTTCGGACGACAAGGTCAGCATAGGCTTCGTCATCCTGGTGGTACGGATATTGACAAATAGGTACTAGAACCTCTTTGCAGATATCCTCTCCGTACTCGCCATGACATACTCCGACACTCAACCCCGCGGTACACTTAAATATCGTCTCGCCTCGTCTGCTGCTGCCACCCCCTCTGACCCTGGTTCTTGGGGACACGAATACATTAGGCACTTGGCCGCAGAACTTGGAGCCGAGTACCTCCTTCGAACGGGTACCAGTGGGGAAACTGGTCAGGAGAAGCTCCCGGGCAAGGAAGGAGACGAGGGTATCGAGGAGCTTCGAGAGCTTGGTGTGACCTGCGCCAAATTCTTGCTAAAGCATAATGCCGAGGCTGATGCGGTTGATCTGTTGGAGGAGCTGGAGTGTGTAGATCGGCTTGTGACGTTGGTGGATGGGAATACGTTTGCGAGGGTGTGTTTGTATATGGTCTCGTGAGTTGAAAGGCTTCATTTCAGCAAGATGGTTCACTCACTCGGACTCTTGATAGCTGTGTCAACTTGCTTCCTCCACCAGACGATATGGCGTTCCTTCATACCGCACACGAGATCTATGTTGCCAACTCCAAGTTCCCAGAAGCTCTCGGTTTGGCAATCCGGATAGGAGACCCAGCGATGATTAAGAAGGACTTTAACGCACCTGGAAATCCGTACGTTTTATCTTGACCCTTGCCCGTTCTTTCAACTAAAAAGGATATAGGTTGATGAAGCGACAACTCGCATTTATCCTCGCTCGAGCGCAAGTACCTATCGATTGGGTACAAGAACATACAGCACTCGAGGACCCGACGGATCCAGAGGAGTTACCCGAGGATTTGATGGAGTGTTTGAGCAATACTAGGCTTTCTGCACATTTCCGGGCGTTTGGAAAGGAAGTTGGTGCGGAGGAGGCTAGGACTTTGGAAGAGGTGTATAAGACTCATCTTGAGCCTGCACGTATGTTCTTTTGTCTTTTCATTCCTGCTCATCGTCATATTTACATAGATTTGTTTGATCATAGGCACAACAACCACTGTTGATTCAGCACGCGCAAACTTGGCTGGAACGTTTGTGAATGCGTTTGTCAACGCTGGGTTCGGAAACGACAAGCTTATGGTTACGGCTGAAGAAGGAAACAGCTGGATTTACAAGAACAAGGATCATGGTATGTTCCGCTCAATCACACATAATGAGCGTATATTTAAGGTGCATATAGGCATGCTTAGCGCCGCGGCAAGTCTTGGTCTGAGCTTGCTTTGGGATACGGATCTTGGTCTGAGTCAGGTCGACAAGTATACGTATGCGGATGAAGAGTACATCAAGGTGAGTTGTCGAGTTTAGGGGTTGAGCTGGGTTTTAATTTGAGGTTTAGGCTGGTGCGCTTTTAGCTACTGGTATCCTCCACTCGGGTATTCGAACGGAGACTGATGCAGTTATTGCGCTGCTTGCGGACTATATCGATAACAAGAGTGTGCCTCTCCGAACAAGCGCCTCTGTAGGGTGAGCCTTCTTACTACCATTCACAAAAATCAAAACTAATCAGTAAATTGAACAGAATTGGTATCGCCTATGCTGGTGCTCGCCGCCAAAGTCTACTAGAGATGCTCTTGCCGTTAGTCGCAGATGAGACCTTGAGCATGGAAGTTTCGTCGATGGCTGCGCTATCCGTTGGACTCATTTACGTGGGCAGCTGTAATGGAGAGGCTGCGATGGCGATTCTGCAGACTATGATGGAGCGAGAAGAGTCTGCTTTGAACGAAAAGTGGACGAGGTATATGATTCTGGGTCTGGGACTGCTCTATCTTGGTGTGTTTGTGTCCATTTTAGTGCCCGGGAACTCTGAACTCATGATCGCGTTACAGGCCAACAGGATGCGTCGGATGCGACGATCGAGGCTCTTCGTGCGGTTTCCCACCCGGTGGCGAAGCAGGCTCTTATTCTTGTTGAGATTTGCTCATTTGCGGGGACGAGCAACGTGCTGAAGGTTCAGAGGATGCTTCACGAGTGCAACGACCATGCCGAGGGTGATGATACGTTCCAAGGGTTTGCGGTGATCGGAATTGCGCTTGTGGCGATGGGTGAGGATGTGGGTGCTGAGATGTCGTTGAGGCAGTTCCAGCATTTGGTACGTCCAAAAAGGCGTTGCATTAAATTCGTTTTTAACGTTCTTTGATTAGATGCACTACGGTTCACCTACGATTCGTAAAGCGGTTCCTCTTGCGCTTGGTCTTATCAGCGCGTCCAACCCTCAGCTCGGAATCTTAGACACGCTCTCCAAGTATAGCCACGACAACGATCTCGCTGTTGCTCTCAACGCGATCTTCGCAATGGGTCTTGTCGGTGCAGGAACCAACAACGCACGACTAGCACAGATGCTCCGACAGCTTGCTGGCTATTACCACAAGGAGCCTGATTGTTTGTTCATGGTTCGCATCGCGCAGGGGCTGATCCATATGGGCAAGGGTACTTTGGGTATCAACCCGTTCTTTGCGGACCGGAATATTATGTCCAAGACGGCTGTTGCTGGGCTGTTGTCGACGTTGATCGCGTTTACGGATGCGAAAGCTTGTGGGTGTTCTTGTAGATTTTGGGTTGGATATAGGCTAATGAATTGTGTGTTAGTCATTCTCGACAAGTCTCATTGGATGCTTTACTTCTTGGTCACCGCCATGTACCCGAGGTTTATGATCACCCTGGACGAGAATCTCGAGAGCATGCCGGTGACAGTACGAGTTGGCCAGGTGTGTACCCACTGCATGCGCATACATATGAACCTTTTTTGACTAAGCGGGCTTTAGGCTGTCGACGTTGTTGGTTTGGCGGGGAAGCCCCGAACAATCTCCGGCTTCCAGACGCACCAGTCTCCAGTCCGACTGGGCACGACAGAACGTGCCGAGCTGGGTACGGAAGAGTATATTCCGTTTGCATCAGTACTAGAGGGCTTCGTGATATTACAAAAGAATCCTGGATATGTGGACGAGTCCAAGATGGAAATGTGAACATGGATATGTCGTATAGTAATTCATCTGCTTTTTATCATTTTATATCTTTCGCATTGGGAAAAGCTAAAATCGATCACGTGGGTAATCTCTAAATCTGGTTTAGGAACTTTGGCTTGGCACTCACTTATCGGGATGGGTATTGAGTCTCCGCCACATGCACATGTGTGTTCGACGCTACCGCTGTCTTCGACAGGACTTCAGACATCTAAGCGCTTCGACTTCCGAGCCTTGGCAAACTGCGGATCCCTCCCTTATCGAGTGGGAACGTCAAGGATACCAACGTGCGCGCTGTCTATTAATGACATCTGGAAAGGCTCGGCGCTCTCGTTTGGGTTGAACCTCGATCTCCTTCTGCCTCTTTTGAGCAATAGGTTTGTTCTTTCTCCTCCGTTTCAGCTCGGCCTTGAAACTAGCATGGAACTTATCGAGATAGCTGTTATCTGAATTGGTACGCTCTTCTTTCTGGCTCCCAATTTGCCTTGATTAGGATTATTTCTGACCTTTACGCAACAAGCTTGATCAGTTGACAGCACGTTTCATATGGTCTGAAGCTCGGGAAGACACCTCGTATGCACACCGCTCTTGCTTATTATTCACCGCATCACGACGGCCGACCATCTGGTTTAGCGAGTCGCGAAGTCTTGAACGTGCGCTGAGATATGGGCAATTTATATAAAGAGACTTTGCGGGTTAGGAGACATACCAGCTCCTTTAGCTTTTTGGTTCTTCAATCTCGGTCTACACAATGAAGTTCGGTGCTGCTCTGTCTGTTGTTTCCGCTCTTGCTGGAATTGCTACTGCTGCCCCTCTCGACTGGGAGAACAAGCGCGCGCTCCCGACTCCAGTCTCGGTTGCAACTGCCAAGACGTATCTTGCTGCTCGTATGTCTTTTTCTGATTCGTTGAGCGACGGTGTTAATGATTGATTCGACAATAGTGAAGGTTGCCGTGGACTCAAACTCGCCAGCCTAGTAAGTTCTTATTTTCTTATTTACGAAGTCGTTTCAACTAATTCTGCTCGTATAGCTCCCGTGATTTGTTCCCAACTTGGATCACCATCTCTGGGAATTGCGATACGCGCGAGAGTGAGTTGACTGACCCTGCTCATTAGTATATATCTTCAACCTTGCTCATGGGGCTTCAACAGCCATCTTGAAACGCGATGGTACCAACGTTGTAACAGACTCGGCTTGTTCTGCTACGTCTGGCACTTGGAAATGTTAGTACGGTTTCCCAATCCCCCGAGGAGATATCTAATCATTCAACTTGTTATGTTAGCCGTCTACGATGGTGCTACATGGACGGACAAGTCGGATGTTGACATTGACCACATGGGTGCGTAGAACCAAGTTATCTAATATGGCTGAACGCAATGTTTACTATTCTCGTGATTTAGTTCCGCTCAAGGAGGCTTGGGTCTCTGGAGCAAGGAGCTGGACAACTGCTCAACGTCAGGCGTTTGCCAACGACGTAACCCGCCCCCAACTTCTGGCTGTTACGGTGGGAGCGGTTGAGTCATAAGACGTCGACTGCATGCTCACTCTTAATTTATACAGGATAATGTTAACCAATCTAAGAGTGACAAGGATCCAGCCAACTGGATGCCTCCCCTCGCCTCCTATCGTGGGTTATAAATCTCTTGAATGAAGTGAATCCATTTGTTAATTGAGCTCAATGCATAGACTGCACCTATGTTCGCGCTTGGTAAGTCCTCGTAAAGATCTTGGCATACACCCTACTGATTGTTTGTTTTAGGATCACTGTCAAGTATTACTACTCGTAAGTTCGCCCTACTCTACTCAGGTTTCCTTTACTAACAATCACTCGGACTTGTAGGCTCACTATTGACTCGGCTGAGAAGACCGCTCTGACGAGCTACTTGAACGCATGTTGATATCACCCGTTCAGCCCACTGTACTTGTGTTGTATAAAAAAAAAGCATTAGATCCGTCGATGAATCGTCGTCAGGATATTGGGTAGATATATATTCGACATGCATACTACTCTGAATAGAAATGAATCATCCCGAATCATAGCGTTCGAAAGTTAGCGGCTAAATCCTTGGTCGTTTAAAACTCATTTTGTTGAGTGCCCCCATGGTCTCGAAGTCCACGTGCAAGCTCACGATAATCGCAAGACCAACCTAAAATACTGTTTAGCCACTATTCTTCGTATAGGTACTGCTCTCAATGTAGAAGCACTCACAACAGTAACAAAGGTGCAAGCAATTGCAGTCCCCAGAGGCCGGAATTCCCAAACGTAAACAACCATGCCAGCGATGAAAGAGAAAAAGCCGCTTGTCGTTGAAACGCACTTCAGCAGAGTATAGCAGGTACCGAGAGTCTGAAATGAACTCACAGAATGATCAGGTGCAACGGTAGGAATATTGCCCTAGCCAGAATTAGATTTCGCTTGTCACGGGTGCATCGTGCGATCATTTTCCTGACATGTGGGCTAGGCAAGAACCCCTCCGGTGTATACCCATATTCCCGCTCTAGTTTTTCATCATCTAGAGGGGCAATTGATTCAATTGCATGCTCTGCCCGGCCGCAACTCCATCGGTGGTCCAGCAGCTCAACTTCCGGTCCTTGTAGCAGGCTATTTCACAAAATATCAACGAGGATTCAAGCATAATTTCCGCCAAACTCACTTGAACCACCGACCCGCGAACAGCGCAGTGATGGCACCAAATGTCGAAAGAAACACCCCGATTAAGAGAAGCGCATTGATTGCTTCGACAGTATTGATGTTATGGTCGCCCGGGTCAGTAGTAAAACTGAGGCATGTTGCTTCTACCCCAGCAATGAATGTCGAGACAATGCCGAGTGTGTTAAATCCTGGTTTCATCAAACGATAATTATCAGTCACATCGTTCAGGCAGGAGCACTAGGTTAGTTAACCATCGACTGTCACCTAGTGCGCTCAAAGCTGTTAGAAAAAACTGGAGGTCTGACAGCTAGACAATGTTTGCATACCGCTTGCATGTCCCGCTCCGTCTTTACCGCCTTCACTTCATCTCCACCCGATTCCAAATCCTTTTGATAGACAGATTCTGTGAATAACATCAAGTCAGACATAAAATCTCGGAAGATCATAGAACTAGGACATACGTCGTCGAGTTATTTGATCAGCCATGGCAGGAAACTAGAGTTGGGTGGACAATGCTAGTATATAGACTGAGGGAAGAGCCCAGAGCTGATGCGGCCCATACTTGCTCCGTGGTACTTATATACTAGCAAGGGCAAGGGCAAGAGTCTAAAGCATCTTGAGGCTAGCTCAGCAGGCGAGGGTCAACGAAAACCGGAGGAGAATAGCCGGGTATGCATCCCACATGCCGATTGGCTAGAGCCGCGTGGTATCATATCTGGCGAATAGAAGTGTCTGTTCATCACCACGCGTTGATCAATCATAGGCGCTTATCTTCTTCAGCTTAGCGCGAGGATATGGTTGGTATACGCCAACTCGGTGTGTTGGAGTGCCCGAGAGATGGTTTTGAATATAGAGCGACTTACGGGTCGAGCCAAGCCAAAGCTATCCCAAAGTTTGCACATAAGATAGATTTTCATCAACACCAAAAGCGCTTGTTTGAATCCTGATATTCGACGCATATAATCAGTCAAAACATGGAGTTCGAGAGCTTCCGCCTGCAAAATG
>JAYRCO010000069.1:0-56152 GCA_037042815.1 Ceratobasidium papillatum
GACCCTGATGTGTCTCCTAGGCTGCTAGCAATAGGTCAACCAGACACCCCCGGCCAGACGCCGTTGCCATTCGCCACCTCCGAGCTTGAGCAAATCATCACTCAGGCAAATGGTCGACGATCGGTGACCCGTATCGAGAGAGAATCTGCAACAAGCAGAGCTATTTTACAAGCATTGGAAAGCCATAGCTGGGTTCATTTTGCTTGCCATGCAGGCAAATACACCGATGATTCAACTTCCAGCGCGTTTTTGTTACACGACGGTCCACTAGACCTCAACGTTATTACTCAGAAGCAGCTCAAGAACGCCGACCTAGCGTTCCTGTCAGCGTGCCAGACGGCTGCAGGCGATGAGACATTGCCAGACGAGTCTATTCATCTTGCGGCTGGGATGATTATGGCTGGGTTCAAACGAGTCATAGCGACAATGTGGTCTATTGAAGACGAGGATGCACCACTGGTGGCGGAGAAATTTTACGCATATATGCTGGACGACACAAAGTCTGGTGACCAAAAGGCAGCAAAAGCTCTGCACTATGCAATTGAATGTTTGAGAGAGAAAGTAGGAGTGAAAGCCTTCGAAAGGTGGGCACCGTATATACACATTGGGTTGTAATTGGTAGAGCGAAAAATAGTACATTGAATCTGAATATCAACAATATCCGTCTAAAGACTGTTAATGGGCGGCTATATTTTCAAGTAAAACTACACTGGGATTCCGCCTGTCTCAGTGGAAGCACTTTGTTCCCCTGCAGGACCCCCTCCTAGCCCGACTGCCATCCTAGGTCGTCCTGGTGCTCGCATGGAGACCTCACGCGTCAACATACTCAGCAGTTCTGAACGCACTCCCTGGGATTAATGTGTTTCAAATACATTGTCTACTTACCTTAATGTATGCTATCAAGTAGAGCTAAGCTTTCGATTTGGGATGATTTGCTTGACTGAAGCAATATCTTTAGTAAAGATGCCGGACCTTTTCAAGTTACGTGGTCTGGAGACGCAGATAGACAGGTCTTTCGCTCCAAGAGAGTTAGACGCTTCTCCTTATTCCGAATCAAGAATCGACGGATGTACTCGAGAGTTATTACGCAATAATTCTGGGGACAACAGGGCCATTCAATAGCCAACCATAAAGAAGTCCTAAAGCACATAGCTGGGACAGACGGCTTGCGGGCTCCGATGGGGGAGCTGAAGACGAGCGCCCTGTTTAACAAACTCCGACTTAGTAACTGGCGGCTAGGTGACTCCGTATCATCGAAGCGAGCATCCTGAAGGTGGTACATCTTGATTCACTTTATTCCGGATGCGAGTAGTTTCAGTACTGGCAATCATTGCATGTCAAAAACGGAGAAGAGGTATTGCTTTTGGATAACTTATAACAGGTTTCGTTGGAGTACTAAAAATACAGTGTATGCATACTATAAACAATAATATTTTACACCGCTATCGTCGGCCAGCCCAGAACCAAATGCTTTCCATCAGTCCTCAGACGCTACGCTCTCAGCCTTGACACTAGCCGCTACTTCTGCCTCCTTTGCCTTCACCTCCTTCGCGGCACGCTCCTTCGCAATCCAAGCGGCCGCCGAATCCACCGCCTCTCTCGGCTGCCGCTTGTGGCACATCAAATGGCCCTGCAGCGCAGCCATTGAAACCTCTTCCTCGGGTATCGCTTCTGCAAACCGTTGGGACAAGTAATCGACCATTGCGACGGACAGCTTCGGGGTCGTCCGAATGGGACCACCAGAGGCTTTGAACAGTGGTCGATTCGAGGCCGATGATGTACGGGACCGAGCAGGCGTATCAACAAGAGTGGGCGTAGTGCCAACCGAAGAGGCGCTATCTTTTTCGGCGACATCAACAACGTCATCGGATGGAGAGAGCTCGGATGGAAGAGCGGGTGGGAAGAAACTCTTGAAAAGTTGCTTGGCCTGCCACTTGGTCGCCAACCGGAACTCGACATGTACGTCCATGCGACCAGGTCGTGTGAGCGCCGGATCAAGGACTTCAACGTGATTGGTCGTCGCAAATAGCAATCGCCCTTCTTGAGCCGCCACGCCGTCAATTGCGCCCAAGAGCCCAGCAAGTGTTACGCCACTGCCGTTGTCTCCGCTCGATTCGACATTCGACGCCCCACCAGACCCACGCACACCGACAGCTGTCGTAAAGCTGGCGTCAATGTCTTCGATAAGCGCGATCGCCCGGGGCGGAAGGTCCGAGATCATTTCGTTTAATTTGGCATCGTCGAACCCACGGCGCGAAAGCGAAATAACGTAGACATCGAGTTTGAGTTCACCGGCGAGAGCGTGGATAAGGCTAGTCTTGCCGCTTCCCGGGGCACCGTATAGGAGATACCCACGTCGGAACGGAATACCTGTAATAGACGCGCAGGTGTCAAATCTAGGGGGACACAATGAAGTCAAGGATAGGGGCGACATACCTCGATCAGCGTACCATCCCTCACTAGCCATGAAGTCTTTTGCGTCTTCCATGACCATCTCCTTAATTTCGGGGTCTAGAACGATCGATGACATCGGGCGCTTGGAGCGAGACGCAGAACGATGCCAACAATTATATCTAGTGAAATGTCAAACGAGGCAGCGTCAATAAAAGGCGCGCGTCTGGCGAAAGGCGAGGGACACGCACTGATCACATGTGTAAATGGCGACCCGATTTTGGTCCTCGCGAGTATAAGCTTCTTTCGCCTCGCGCAGGAGTTGATTTATCACGTCCCTGTTTCGGGCGAGGAGACTGTTTGAAAATCACGGGTAAGTATAGATGGTACGATGTTTGGATCTGGGGTTTTTCACTGACCTGATCTGGAGGCTCTCTCGCGTGCATCCTTCGCCTAGATCTTGTCTCGTGCGAGTAACACGCATCCAGTGTCGATTGTAGATCATGCTATGGGTAGAGTCTAAGGCACGCGAGCAAAGTGAACAGCATCAATATCAAAACATGTTAGACAAAGCTCTAGGCTCACTGTAGGTTGGAAGATAGGCTACTGAGCGTGTCTCCCCCGTTGCGTCAGTTTCGCCTGGCACAACCACCGTTGCGTTCCGATTCAGACCATAGTCTTTGCTGGAGATCTGGACCTCGCGGGCTTTCCGCCAGGCAGGTTGTAGAGAAAGCCAGATGATCATCCAGTCGTATGCGACGTCGTCATTCTAACATACGGTATGATTGTTAGATAGTTGAGCAATCGTTGAGAGACATTTACTCACGTCAAGATGGATTGTGAGGAAGAAATTTCCCAGTGCCCATTCCCAAACTGAAGACATAGAACGACGAAGGGTCTCAAGGGCTCCGCCAAGCACAATAAGTTTGAGCCAGTCTCGCATGCCAGAAAATGACAAGAGCAAGGCAATCAGTGAGCCAAGGCCAGAAACTGAGGAGAGTGAGCTGATCATGGGGGAAGTAGAAGTTGAGGTAGAACCCGTCAAGTTCTGCGGGTTTTGAGCAAGACTGTGTTGTTCGAACCAGGTATTCATTGTCTGTCGTACGGTTCGAAGCGAGGTAGGAAAAGTTGCCACTCGAGTAGGGTAGAGCGGGAGAAGTATGTATCTAAGACGTCAAAGCAAGCGACCTTTATAACTCCGCGAAGGCTGGTCATGTTCACAGGTTCCAGCAACACGGTATTTAATTCGAAATAATTCAGGTCCATGAGGCTGTGGGCATAACCGGCGTGGTGGTGGCTCGATCCAAGAGTAGCCGTACCGGAACAGGGTCCAATGCACAGCCCGGGACCAAATAAAGTCCGCAACGACAATCATCCCGGAGTTTTGACACGTCGTTGACTCGGTTTGGCATATAAAACTTTCAACAAGCACCGCTACCCTCTTCATAACCAGCATGGAATCCTCATCTCCGGTTCCGCTGTCGTCACTCTCGTTGACTCACGTTGTCTGTACGAACATTCTCCCCGCTTTTTTCTGTAAAATTAGTCGACTTTAGTCTGACATCTGAAACATCACGCAGATGACTCGAACTCTCATGTCTCTCTATTGCTCGCTTTAATCACTCTTAGCCCGATTTTGTTAATGGTGGGTCGCTAGACTGGCCGAACTCCTGACGGCCCCTCGGGTTGGAGCTCTGAATCACGTTTTGCTCGGCATATATGACTAGGCTTGCTATGCTTCTTTGTCGGTATACACGCGGGAGCTGTTGATCATCAACATGTGGGCCGGGCAGCTAGCAAATGAGGCGTTCAACTGGGTGCTCAAGGAGGTGGTACAGGAAAACCGACCCGAAAGTGAGTATATTGGTCTTTCCCACGTCGTTTCTTTTTGACAGTGGCTCAGCCAGCCACGGGGATGGTTACGGCTTCCCCTCCTCTCATGCTCAGTACATGGGATTTTTTAGTTCATTTTTTATCACGCATCTATTGACACGTCACCGGTTTCCGAACCATACACCCTTCGAGCAAACTATTCACACTTTCATCTTGTGTCTTGGTGGACTGGCCTGGGCGGGGACGGTTTGCTACTCCAGGTAAACAATTGCCACTCTCATTGTCCACGAACATAAACAATACCTGCTGGGTCTAAACGCCATTCCAATTCCGATCAACTTCGCTCTCAATTCTCCTTACACGCGTACTGCCCGATTTGTTAACCACCCCGCCTCGCCAGGTATCACCTCACATATCACACCCCTCACCAAATTATCTGGGGTGCCATTATCGGGGTCTGCACCGGTACCCTTTACTACGGAGTCACCGAACTATGGCCTGCCCTTCAACCTGACGGTATAATGGGCAAATTACGCTCAGCTGCTCTCAACTCCCCTATTGCCAAGTGGGCAAGGATCCGGGATGGTTGGACCGTTTGGCCGGATGGTGGAAAGGAAGATGAGTATGAGGTGTGGAGAAAGGCATGGTCCCAGTCAAAAATTAGTAGGAGTAGCAAAGGGGCGAACAGGATGAAGAAGGAACTATAGACGCATGTATGGTACGTCCAACTCTATACGTTAACGTGGTCGTCTTCTTGATCACGATTGGACGTTTAGGGGCCGTTATTAACCCATATACATAACACAATAAAATTTCGTGCTATCCTGCCGCACGAGGTGCTCTATCCTCCCCGTCCTCTGGAGGCGGTTTGACAACGCCACTATTAAGAAGCCTTTCAACAACCTCGAGCTCCTTTTCTTCTGGACGTCTATAGGTCATAGGGCGCCGAAAGTGAAAAGCAACACGATCGAACCGTCTATCAGCATGGTCATTTTCGACTACAATAGGAAATTTCTTACCCAGCTACCAACGCCCTTACCGCTCCTCGAAGAACGTCACTGCTCGCGGCCTCTATCTTTTCCACCCCCGGTACGTCATCTGCCCGGGTCGGCCCGATGTTGAGCAACATCACGGGTTTTCCAAGCTCTGTCGCATGTTTGAGTAGCCTGGCCACGTTCATGTGTCATATAAAACGTGTAGGCACGGGGATCAGGTGCTCACCGAAAGGCAGAGTATGTTGCAAGCGTGGTCCCGATGAACAACACTCTGTCGCTGGACTCTACATATTCGAACCTGATGGAGGTGGGGAACAGGCACATGAGTGTGATGTGTGGTGGGTGGCAAACTATCGAGTTTGTCCAAAAATGGATAGATGGCACGCACGATCTTTGTTTCACGTCCTGCGGAATTGATTCTCCGAAAAAGATCACTTCTGGTTTGAGCTATACGCGGACTCAGTATACTCAGGCAGAGATATGCTAGGCCAGGCGAGACGTACCACATCGTCGTGTATACCTTCCGCTGAGCATGCTTCGCACACGGGCAGAACGAAGTTGCTGAAATCAACGCCTCGAATATCGACCTTGCAGTTAGAGTTAAGCTATCGTTCGCACGCCAAAGTTCGACGAAACTCACGTCTCCATCCGGATTTGTCCGTGGCTCGGTCCCGGTTCGGGTCATCTCATCCATGAATGCTTTCCAAGATGGATTGAGAACTGAGAGCTGGTCTTGGAATACCGTTCGGTCTATTCTATGTTTTCGTCGGCAGTGGACTGTCTGGATATCGGTGAGTGTGTTAAACGTTTGTTGTGAACGAATAAGATAACGCACGTGTAGTGTCCCATGCAGCTCTAATATTCGATCTCTCATCGTAGACCTCGTCTCATCAGGAATAGCCTTCTGGTGCAAGCCATCGACATTTTGGGTTATCATGTTCGGGACATGTCCTGTCACTTGGAGGGCGGCGAGAGAGTAGTGCGTCGGGTTGGGTTCTGCGTCTCGAACAGGAGGATATCCGAGGTACGATCGAGACCAGTATCTTTGTCTACAGGTTTAACCACGTTTAGTGATACATTAATGCGCAAAGCAATATCAGGGAATGTAGTGTGGTATGTTGTCATGTGGTGCACGAAAATGACAATATACTCGCCTAAAACCATGCCCTCGAGGAGTGGGGTCGACGAGTTCTTGATACTAGTTTAGTCAGTTGCGGTCAGGCAAGTGAGGCTTGCTACTCACATAAATCGGTCTGATTATTTAGTATCGTTAGAAGGATTTTTGAGAGTATGAATCACGTACTTGTAGTTCGGATTCGTGTAATGTCCCGACTTTCCCCTGTACGCCTACCCTCCAGTTGAGATTATCGATCAAAATGCGCACGATTGACTCACTCTAATACCGGAATCAACGCTAACCCCTGCCCCAGTAATCACCAAGGTGTTGCCCTCATTTAAAAACTCCGCCACGCGCGCCACGGCCACACTTTGAGCAATCGCGGGGAGGGGCGCACGAGCGAGGAGAGAGGCGGGGATAGTTGGTATCGATATCTTCATCCTTGGAGAAACAAAGCAAGAAACGTTCGAGAATATATGATTCTCCAAAGAATGAAGTTCGGGTGACGAGCTTGCTGGTTGAGGCCGATCGGCAGAAATTTGGACCAGATGATCGGCTGTATATTTGCAATTAGCCAAATACTGACAAATCAGTCATCCTTGCTACAGGGGTCAACTCAGGATGAAAATCAAGCTAGAAGACAATACAAAACTGCCTTAGAAGTATTGACACAAACGTAGTCTACGCCTGACGTGTAACGATTCGCCATTAGTAAGGTGAAACCCTTTTCATTTACACGTACCCACTGCGTAAGGGAACAACACAAGACCCGTCACTAGCGTTGCGGCGAGACGAGACAAGACGAGACGAGACAGGGCGTTGGTCCGGTATCGGCGGCTCTCGAACATTTTTCATCGAGACGACCCCTGTCTTGAAGCACTTTGTCCGCCGGTTCCGGATATGACTAATTTTTGTATGTAGCTGAAACGGGATAAAAAGGAAATAGCTGAATACCTCCCAAGCTATATTCTAGGATCAAAGGACCTACAGTCGCAATTCAAAACGCCAGCTATTATGCTCCATCCCCATTCTAAAGCAATTCTCCCATGCTGCGCCCTGTTCAAGGCGGGGGTTGTGGGTGCGCACCGCTAGCACAGCTTTGTGCAGGACAGCACGTGACCGCTCTTTTTTTTCTTTTTTTTTGAATACGTATTTAAAGTGCTACACGAACACAGGGTCGAACCGCACTGAGACAAAGAGAAAAAAAAAAAAGAGAAAAGACGGGGAGCATGATAACACGGGAAAAGTAGCTAAGACAGACCGAAGTCAACACACGTGACCGGCCTTCCTCCCTGAATCGCCGGGTCTCGTCGGCTCAAGTCGAGACGGTTTTCAATTATCACCACCAAAACGTCGAGATCGATACGACGTCTCTATCCAATATCTCCGTCTCGCCGCAACGCTACCCGCCACCAGACTTGGCTACCAATAGAATCATATTGAAAGGCTTTAGGCCAGCCAATCTACATGGCATTGCAGAAGAAAAGTGGCTTTATCAACCTGGCTTTGCACTCGTAGGAGGCAATGTGCGCGAAGATTGATCTCACCCGCTGCCTAGCTTACGAGGTATAACTTCTAGGGTCCACGTTTGATAAATCAACTTGAAGTGTAAATAAATACAAACTAAACCAAGACATGAGACGAAGCTACTACTCTTCACAACGGCGAGTCAAGGACTCGATCGTACGAGCCGCCTTTTAGGTCGCGACGTGACTCGATGTCGGAGATGTTTCGACCCGGGTGTGAGATTTCGCAGTTGGAACATCCGCAATGGTTGCCTTCAGATTCTAAGTATTTTCGAACTAATTATGCGTTCCGAGGATATAACGTACCATGCTCATATGAATTCTTAGCCCAGATTCCCAAAAGCACGTGCATGCCACTCCAGAACGCCGTAAAGAGAGACGCAGTGGCCACAAAAACGTCCAGTATCATACTCGTTCGAGACTTCCAGGAGAGGTAGTGGCATAAGTACTGAGCGTTGAAGTAAGTTGGCTCAACAAAGGTGAACGGAAGGTCATAATTCGACATGTTTTCTCCCACGATAGCGTTGGTGTAGAGAGGCTGGGGATAGCTGCCACGCCAAGTCCAATCCAGGGGCTGAATTCCTTCTTTGATTGCGTCGCTGCTCGTCAGCAAGTTCTGCGGGGAAATAACGCCTAAATCGGAAAGGATGCATGCAGCAAACACACGTATGTAGTTCTCGCATGCTTCCACGCTAGAAGGGCTGGGACAAGTCAAGATTAATTGTGTCTCGAGGATCATTTTCAAAAAATGGGAGATGGATTACCTTACGTTATTACGAAAGTCTACCTGCTTTGGATTTGACATCATGCTGCCCCCCGTATTCATCGACCCCAAGAGCCATGACAATGTCGTGTTTGGATTCAAGCGAAACACAGCATATAGGCCTGCAAGTGGTGGATACTCTGTAGAGTTACCAATGACCCGTGTGAAATGTGTTGTCCCACTGAAGAGCACATCGAAAAAAAAGTCTGAACCGAAGGCCGCAAGTAATTTAGACGTGTTGCTAGCAAGTGGCGTGACACGACCGTTACCGCCTAGGCCATCTATTGAAGGCCCGCGCACAAGAGAATTGGTTGTGGCAGTAAGTTCAACGTTTCCCTCAAGAGCACAGTTTATTGTTGCCTAGAAAACAAGTCCTAAGTAGGCAACACTCGGCTCAGACGGTAAAATATTTAAACCAACCTCGAACGTAGCTTCATAGCTGGGATAAGTCGCTGAAAGTGATATCGTATCCACGCTACAGTCCGTTAGCTGGGAGCTATTATAGTTGGCGTTGGAAGAAGGCGTTTCAGTTGAAGTGTCATATAAGCCCCGGATTGTGTACATAAATACGCCGTTCTATACACATCCAAAAATGAGCTGCATATATCCAAGTCCGACCTATAGCAGTAAGAATCAGCCACGTACCGGAGTTTGATACATCCCGCCTGTGACCAATGTAGCAGATTCACAGCCTTGCGTGTAATTTGCTTTACGTCAAAAGGTTGTGTAAATCGAAGAAAGTAAATGAGGTGTTAGATTTACTGACATATGAAGCTGACTCGAAGCCTATCAGTCCAGGACGGTGATCTCCACTCGATGAAGGTTGGCGAAGATCGTGCGTAGGAAGTTACCCCAACAATAGTCACTACCAAATTAAGGTTAGCGCCACATATCGCAAGCACACATTATTTACTCGCAGTTGATATAAACCAGTCCCCCGAACACTATTGTAGATACGAGTACGATAAACAAAGTCGTAAAACGCCATGGGTAGGCCCTGGGATGAATGTCAATCAACAACATCTTAGCGATTGAAGTGTCGAGAAACTAACCGAGATACTGGGTAGTCGAACTGGAACTTCATCATGGGAGGCGTGAAAGATAGTTGAACTCACTCGACCTATTCTTATCGTATGAACTTTGCCGCCCACCGCTGGAGCTTGGGTTCTCAGCTTCTTACTAGAAACTGGTGCCTGATCTAGTCCGGACTAGATTGAATTATGGGGCATCAATGTGACATACATGTGTATTATGTATGATCAGATCTATCATCGCCACTTAAAACGAATGGTGGCTCAAGTGAATTCAGATAAGCTGACAGCGCCGCGCTTAATTGTGTCCAGCCCTCCGGCCTGCCTGTCACCGAGTCTCTAGAATTTTCAGTGGCTAGCTGAGTTCTCAAGCGGTGAAAGCTAGAATCAGGACCCAAGTAAACAGGAGCGGCTTATTCACACAGGTCAGCCGCATAGCAGCAGTGTTGGACCCCAGCGAGATTGGTCGCAGAACGGCATCCGATAGATGTAACTAAAATCGCGGTAATTTATGACCAGCCATGTGATTGTATTCACAAGGGCTATCGAAAGTTTCGTAGGTTTAACCACGACAAGATGTACACATAAATGTGCATATATAATGATCGCACTGTCGACGATGTTTCGGGAGCCCACGCTATCTATAATCCGCAATTGGGGCAAAGGCATCTTCTGATGGCACTGCCTTCTCGAGGTCAGCCTGTCCCTGGATAACAACGTGAGGCTGAGGAAATGTAATTTCTTCCTGGTTGTGTGTAGTTGTTTGTGGATGGATAAAAATACTCGAGTCGCGGGACTCAATCAACGATGGAGTCTTATCAACGATCTCCCTGCACTTTGGGCAATAGACACGTTAAGCTGGAGCCAATTTGACCCCAGCATGAGTCATTTTCGGCGCCTGCTAGAGCCATGTATGTCATAGGAAAACAAGGGTGTGGAGCCTTGTGGGGCCATTTTTGACAGGTGCTAGAGACATTTTGCAATCGCCAAATAGACCCTAGCTTAACGTCTCTAATAGCAAAATTTCCCTAGAAAGAAGATTCAGGGTGACATCTCTAAATAAAATGTGTGCAAGCTGGTACTTACCACTTTAAGATGGAGCTTTGGCGAATTATGAAAGTATCAGGTTAAGTCCGTCCCAGTAAGCCATAAAGAGTGATGCTGTTGCAACCGCGACATTCATAAAAAAAGATCCTGGCGGCCTCCATTTCAGGTATTGGCACTGATAATGTACGCTCAGTGTGGTTTTTTCAATACGTGGTACAGGCCAATGAAAGAAGTAGCCTTGAGAGATCTCAAAATAAGACATTGATATTCTAGTTTCCATAAGCGTTGTGTTGCGGAGGACGTTCACGCCAGATTGCTCGCTTCCTAAGTACAACAACTTGCCTGACCAGTATATGCGTATGTAATTTTCTATTGCTGTAATTGCGGAGGAGTCACGGGATGTGTGCCAGCTCAGTGGCACGTTGAGATCAAAGACTGTGCGCATACATACCGGAGGTAATAACCTAGCCCAGCACCTGTGTCGTTGCGACAAATGATTGGATCGGACGATCGAAATAGAATTTCACCGCTGGTGAATTTGACGTGAGATCCTGTCCCAAGTGCACACTGGGCATGAATCGACGACACAGAATCGTTTCGAATGCCAAACTCGTCCGAAATTATGAAATGCTGGAGCAATACTTTGTCCATCACATCACGCCCAAAAATACTGTCGATCCGCTCAAGAACAGTCCTGAGGGGTTCATTGATAATATTCTTTTGACTCGCTGAAGGACACTGAGCAATTTTAGGATATGCGGCCAAACTAATCGTGGATGAAATCCCAAGTTGCAGACCCAACCTGTCATGAATGCGACAGGTCAGAGGATGGATCTGATGAAGTGGAGTATCAATAAACCCAGATACCCCCAAAATGAAATCAACACAAGCAAACTTCACCGCAAAAGTGGCTTTGTAGGTCACGAAGGATATGGAAACCTGCATGCGCGTGCAGTGGTATTTTGATAACAATTCTCCTCTGTGTGTGGCGCTTGAAACAATTTCGCCCGCTGTTTGGTCCATGATCTCCTTGATGTTGAAGCAGGATAGACCAACCTGGTTTTTTAGTGAGCGCATTAATGCTCGAACAGAATCAAGCTAATGGGTCGTAAGCATACCGGAGTTTGGTAAATACCACCCAAGACCAGAGTGGCGGGTGAGCATCCGAGCGACGTGTTTGCTATTTGTGAAGAACTGTTAGTTTATGTTTCAGTAGAAATGGCTTATTATTACCAATTGTGTTCAAAGTCCAACGAACTGGCGAGACGGACTGTGGATCCTTATATTTGATCGAGTCCATCGTGTACTTGACCAGACCTGTAATAGTCACTGTTACATGAATATCAATTGCTAGACAACTGCTGGATAAATACCATTTTATCGGATTACTGCTTACAATTGAAGTACACAAACACTACGAAAATAAGAAATGACAACCCTGTAATCGCCGGTGTTGTGTGACGCCAAGGATATGGCCTACGTCTGCTTTTGAGTGTCCACAACAGTGCTCAGCCGAATCATATAATACCTGGTCATTGGATAATCACAGCTGATATGTATCCTAAGAAACATCTTGGTGTGACCATGGGCAATGGGGGCAAGGAAGGTCAGTCGAGTAAGGGTCTATGACTTCGATAGAGCCGTTACAGCTGTCGTCATATTCGTAGTCGCCTCTCACAGGGCAGCCCCACAGGGTCCTGCCAGTGTTTGTGGCACCACCCTAGGCGCTCAGCCCGAATTCACGATGTGAAGCGCATTTCAGCAGCGCCGACACATGGAGAAGTGCAAGCACCATATCCAGACTTGCGCTGCTCGTGCGAGTCTATCTATATGCATGATTAAATGTAAATAAAACGGGGTTAGAAATGAGCCGGTTTCAGCTCACCCCTCCCAAGCTGATAGACCTGTTTGTGGAAGATAGATATCTTAAAGGCCCAGATATCGGCATATTAGATAGGAGCCACCCCCGCTTCTTAGTGCACATGAAACTCTAAGATGCTGCAAATTGTATTCGCAATTAGCTCGGGACTCTTCAAAGCTGGAGCGAAAGAATTAAAGCCTTCGGTAAACACCCTCAGTGTGGTAGAAAGGTTTAGCTTTTAAAATCCATTAATATATGTTGTGCCTTGTGATCTGTCGTTGTGTCTCTGGTGTTTGTATGGCAGGAGGGGCTCCATCGCCTTAAGAGGGGCGAGCTCCTGTGTATCTTTCATCGATGTACAAGGCAACCAGTTGACACTCTCCCCTGTGTTGTTTTTGCGTACGATACAAGATATTACAAGACTCTTGTAGAGCCTTTCTAGTGTCTTTCCCTGCTCTCGGCGTTGCCTAAAACTGCTGTGCTTGCCAATCGATGCCAGGGCTCATTTCTAACTCCGTTTTATTTACATTTAATCATGCATATAGATAGACTCGCACGAGCAGCGCAAGTCTGGATATGGTGCTTGCACTTCTCCATGTGTCGGCACTGCTGAAATGCGCTTCACATCGTGAATTCGGGCTGAGCGCCTAGGGTGGTGCCACAAACAGGACCCTGTGGGGCTGCCCTGTGAGAGGCGACTACGAATATGACGACAGCTGTACCATCGTCATCCTGTTTTGGTTGTGGGATCTCGGTGCCGACCCTGGTTTTATGTATCACATGTAGGATCCTTTTGTTATTGATGACTCTAATTCTACCCGATTAGCAAAAACAGGATGTTTTGGTCCCGTAGAGCAGGATACGGCCTGTGTATGCTTTTCAGTACCCGTAATACTGCTTAGCCAGGTCATACTATACCTAGTAGTAGGATAATCACAGCTGATTTGTATCTTAGGAAGCATCTTGATGTGACTACGGTTAGGGGAGACAAGGAAGGTCAGTTGGGTAGGTCCGATAGGGTCATTATAACCTGCAGGAGGCTAATTGTTATCGCTGGTCTACGACTGGTGGATTCGGGATGCTACGATGATATTAGTGGGGCCCTACCTTTTGGCTCAATATATGATGGAGTGGGAGTGGAAAGTGTCAGCCGGATATGGCAGCTCAAATAACGCAGTTGGGGCCACACTGCCAGCCATTTATCCTAAGCGTATGGATAGCTCCAAAGCTGTCGACTGTAGCGATATTGTGGGTAGTGTACTTTGTTAAATGCCACCGAATCCATGCGTGATAACGCCGCGCCGCACGTATTGACTCTACATAAGGCTCACTGACGGGCGATACGGACTTAACCGGCCGTTCAATCGAGGGATAGCATGTAGTCCGACGTAGTGTCGTTATACTAGCTATTACATACTGTATTGAACTCTATGCACTACGCGCCGCCGAGAAACGTGAGAAGCCCGACGTAGATAGGTGGGCGTGCATTGCTCAATGATATGGAGCTTACGTACGGAGCATTGGCCAACTCTACATCAAGGAGTTGAAAAAATGCGTACGTCATACTCATACTTCACCGCAGAACAAGGCAGAAAGGAGTAAGTACTGTAGCAGGGGTAGCAGGGTACCCTAACCACTCCCCCGCCTCTCACTTTCAGACGCCCCTAGCTGTGAGTTACCCCTCTGCCCCCGTAGTCGGCGCGGATCGAATAAAGATGTTTCCTTACATCTGTTCAAACGGAAAATAGGCACATTGTTGCTGTTTGAAGACTTGGTCTTGTGGTTCGACGCCTGAAACGGAGACGAAGAACAGAGAGGAGAAAGGGATCTGAAATACAGATACGTGATTGACCATGAAAGCAGTGGTGCTGGATAAGGATCTATATTATATCGGTCCTACGCGATTCCAAGCCCTCGGATATAAACGATGAGACTTGGCACTTGGCAAATCCGAATCGAGGTGTAGCCGCGTGCACAGCTCCAAGGAGGACCATCAAGAAGCGCACGGCGCTGAAGGAAATGCAATGGTATGAACCTAGTCTTTATCTTGTTAATAATCTTATGCTGTGCCACTGAATCTAAAGGAGGCCGGGATCGTATTGGTAGCAGCTAAGGAGAAGTAAAAACCAGACAGGCTCAGCGCGAGCTATGCCAAGAAAAATGTCAAAGCGACACGCGTACGCGAATAATTATGAATACCAAGCTGTCGTAGGCTATAAGCGTTATGGGTGAGTTCTGTAGATGCGTTGCTAACAGCGCTGCCACAGGTTAACTATGGTTTAACCGTAAGAGATGGCATATATGTAGAATTTCGACGCATAGATAAGCAGCGAGAAGGTTGAATGCTATGAAGCCACCGAAATCCAAAGTCGCGAATCACCCGAGATTAAAGAGCTATAGCAAGCCAAGCATTGGATATGATTCAGACCCAGACAAGGTCGAACACCAGCCAAAACATACACCCCGCCGCCTGTGGAGTTCAAGAACGACCCAGAGCGATATCTCATAAATATCAGGCGGCTCAGCATGTCCCGCACGCAGTCCTCGGGGATGAGATGCAAACTCGGAGAAGAGGACCCTGTGGTGCCAATGCTGGACAAGCCAAGTCACGTGCTCTGGGCGCTCGGAGATCCACGGACGCACGAAGGCACCGAATCCAATTCTGTGCCGAGTCTATATACCCATCTCTCCTCCCTCTACCGCCGCCAAGTCCCACTCTTGTTATTTTTGCACTCGATATTGTTGGATTATTATGGGACGCAGAAAGATCGAGATTCAGCCTATCCAGGTGTGTAAACTTGGATTGGATACGCTAAATTGTTTGTTGCTGACGAGCCCGGTGTTTTGCGTTGGTATGACTAGCACGACCGCAACCGGTCTGTGACTTTCTTAAAGGTAATTACACTACGCTATATCTTTCTACAACTCTGTTGTGTTGCTGGAAACTACTTTCTTCGATTTGTTCCTGCAAAGCTTGTTGCTGACTATGCATCGCCCCCCTCCCCTCCTACAGCGCAAGAACGGTCTTTTCAAGAAAGCATATGAGCTAGGCGTTCTCTGCTCTGTAGACGTGGCAGTTATTATTTTCGGTGCGTACTTACCCACCCTCCGACTGGGCTGCGGAAACGCATCCAGGTCTGTTGCCAAAAATACACCAACTAAAAATAGCCCGTGGGCGATCTTGCCCATTTTGCCCATACAGGTCACAACAACAAAGTCTATGAATACTGCTCGACTGATTCGGACGTGATCGTCCAACGTCGGTTGCATGTGAGTTGGCTGGGTTGGCTGTCGGCGTCGCCGGCGATGGAATGCTGATGTGATCGGATAGTATACGGGCGAGCGGGATGTCAAGACTCCGGCCGATTTTGGTGGTGACAAGGCTGGTAATGACGATGATGAGGATGGGAGTGACGATCCTAGTGAGTAATATGCTACTACTCCGAGTATATTGACTGATATACTTGCACAGCACCAGGCGGATCTCGTCTACCCGCTAGCAACGGCAAGTTCCCACCCAGCAATAACAAGAAGCGCACTCGCGACGACGAACCCTCTCATTTGGATTACAACGTAGGCACTCTTATTATATTTCTTGTGATTTTTCTGACCAACTTATAGACGGCCGGCCATCTCCTCCACCTTCAACAACCCCCTGCAAACCCACGGGTCCCCCTCCCAAACATTTCATCTCTGTCTCGCGCACCCGCACCGGTCTCGCTTCCACTGCCTCCTTACGCAAGCCTACAACCGCACACCTCGCAAGCACACCACCACTCGGCCGACGCACTCATCGAACGCGAACGAGAGCGAGAACGTGAGCGTGAAGGCGCGCTTCGTCAACTCGGTCTTCATCATCTGCTCAACGGCTCGTATCAACCCTCCAACGCTGGTCAATTCCCACCTCACTCGCCGCATCCGTCGCTCGTCCCGAACTTGAACCTTGCTTCGCTGTTGCAGGCTCATCCGTTACTTGGCTTAGGCGTCCCCGGTTTGAATTTAGGCTTGAGTGGGTTGTTGGGTTTGAATGGCGTTGGCGGGGGTGGAGGAGGCGGGGCGTCGCAACAGGAATTGTTAGCTCTGCTCAGTGCAAACGCGGCCAACGTCAGTGGATCAAACGCTCTATACTCGAACCCGCTCTTCTCGACCCTGTTCCCGAACCATCCTGGACTAGGCAACGATAATCCACCCAATAATACCGGCTCGACTTCGAATAACCCTGGCGAAAACAAATCTAGCGGAAGTGGCGGCGGGGGTGATCTATGGCCTGCACTAGCTCGAGCAGAGTCGAGTTCTGCACCTGTATCGTCGGGTGGTGGGGCTAGTGTTGCTGCGGCTGGAAGTGCGGGAGATACATCATGGCTCTCGTTCCTGGGGAATCCGCGTGGATCACAGCCCCCATCAGATGACGTCGATTTATCCAGTCTGTTTCCGTTTGAGACGTCAGGCAGTGGGGGTGCAAGCGGAGGAGGCCCAGCGGACGATCCAGCAGATGATACGGACGAGCGTGGGGGGAAACGTACAAAGAGGTGATCTACGGATTGAATTCCAATCTACGAGATTTAAATTTTGGGTTTTGGTATTGGACTTGTACTTGTATCGTCTTATGTTTTGTTTATACTTTGTTTCTTTGGCATGTGCGCTATGCTGTGCTTGTCGTATGTGTCAAAAGTAGTGTAGTTTATCATGTTCATTCTTAGGGAATCTACATGTGCGTTGTTTACGCTCCTCATAGACCATTATGGACATTGTACCCACAACAGTATCAACGCCAAGACTGCTTGGCTCCAGGCATATCACCGCAGCTCATAAAGCAGACGCTCAAGAACATCGCTCTCAGTTGCTGCTCCAGCTTCTGTGGATTATTTGTCATTAATGATCGGTCATTTCTGCCATCCCGAGATGGAGCCTTGATAGCAATATGTTACTATGATGTCATGCAACTTCGCAGGCGCCTGAGGTTCAATGGGATATATCTTTGATCAAGCGTGTGGGGCAAGTCCCCCGTTCCCTAACTTTGTGCCACAACCCATGGGCTTTGAGTATCCTATCACGCGGTGAGTAGCACCTTCCTAAGCTCTTTTAGCATTGGACTAGTAGTGATCAGCGGCGATTAGGCCATACCCGTGGCGTTTTGCGACTCTAGGGATCCTAATTGTATCATCAATCTCCTTTATCTTGATTGTATACTTCAATTGTGAGTGCGAAAGTAAAAGGAGAACCCCTTGGGCTAGCTAATAATTCGACAGTGGCTATTGTAGGAACAGAGACTAGTACCTACATATCGACAGAATTTCAGCCGAAAAAAGATCCATCATGGACAGATCGAATGAATATAAAGACAATGAGTATGTCGCATCGTAGATTTTTAGGCGTAAGCTGACGCTGTGCTAGTCGATTTCCACCTCGGATGTGACCCAACAACTTTGGTAGTTGGGTCCTCGTACCGCACGACCGTAGGTGGCTCCAATGATTCGGCCACAGCATGTCTGACCATATGTCCTCAACAGAACGGCGCATTTACGTACAGGGCTCAGAGCTTTGTCAATAGAGATACCAAAGAAGCTTTCTCTAGCATCGGCTATAGTGCTACATTCTTGAAAAATTGCTCTATAGAGGATATGGGGATGTTTGCAGACTCTATCGCATTCGACGCTCGCTTCCAGGTACGCCACTTCGATGCGCATCCTCGCTCTTGATGAACACACTTCACGCTCGCAGGTTAATGTCATGTGCTCGTTGCCAGATGGCATTGATATGAGGGTAACGGCGGAGTCTATGGTCACTCTCCGTGACGATACAGACTCAAGTATAATGAAACGCTATCAGGAACAACTAGTCGACAGGAAGATGCGGACGACATATATAGCTCCGGCCATATCGAAACTTCTGGTTGCTTTCGGAATAGACTTCTTGAATCAGTTCTTGCCAGATATACCATATGTCACCCAGAACATTCGACTAAACAGTTCGCTGACGACTGTATATGCCCCTCTTACGATACACGACGATATGAGGTTCTTCCATCTAAATGGGACGTTTTCGGCACATGGGAGGGTTCAGCAGCAGCCCGGGGTGCGTGATGTTTTTGGGTGGGTATCAACATAGTTCGGACTCGGAAAAAACTTGACCTTTTGGCTTTTTTTAGACAAAATAGCTTGTCTGTGTATGAAAACTTTGCCTATGTGTTTTGGTCCGGAGTTCTATCTGACCTGGGGATGTCCGGTCGACCAAACCTTCTCACAAACGCCGATCTGTTCGATCAATCCATCCGACAAGACCTTCAAGTCTACCTAGGAGTCTCGCTACCTTGGCTTCCGGGACCTGCCTTTGCTGTAGTGCGAAGCAATAAAACTGCGTTCGAGCTACCGTTCAAGCAGCTTGATCCTACTTTCTTCAATGCCCAATACATTTGCCGAAGTACTTCATGGAAGCCTCCGGCGGATTTGATTGTTGATGTTCTGGTCGCAACGGTTTCATTCTTCACGCTACTCTGGTCTGCTATGCACTCGGTGGCAGGATACTTTGCAGTCAAGTCGTCTGCGCATGGTATGTGGTTATCGCTGGTTTTATGCGGAATACCTACTTACTCTATTGGGGCAAGGCAACCACTGTACGTGCAATACCTGTGCAGGGTCTCTTGATCAGAAGCCTTCCGAGAAGTTTCCTTCTGGGAGGGCTGTTGCTTCGTCTCCCGATCTCACTCACGAGAGTCTGCTTCAGCATGATGATGAGGATTTTGCGGTACAAAGGCATAAATATTCAACAACATATCCATAAACATGCATATCAGGATTCTCTCTGAATCCACACAGAATCATATAGAGACACTCTGTAGATGTGCCTGTGTGCCTTTCTCCCCTTTATTGAGCGTCATGTGCATGGTGTCTATCATGAGTAGTGTAGCTCTTGATGAAGAATGTTTGCTCTTTGTTTGTTCAAGTAAGTCATGTTCATGCTACGTGTAGGCTATTTAATCCTTGGTAGACTTGAGCCTCATAATTTTATTAGTAGTTAGAGTGCTCCTCTAGATTTGGTTAAAAACAGCAGCCGTAAATGACGCATATATCGACAGAGAGAGACATACATAAGGCGATATGTATACTACTTGAGCCACCTAAAAACTGCTCTCGTTTTGTTCCCTCCATAAGTTCGCTATTGATTATACTGCTCATTTCATTCTATACGTTTTGTAGCCAGGATACAAAACTTTCAATCTCGTGTATGTATGCTAAAGTTTGGGCTGTTTGCCCTCCCAGCGGTGCTTGGTTAGAAGGCCCCGACGGTCACGTGAATTATTGCCCGCCTCCTCCACGCTTTCATCGCCAGTCACTCAACCTCGTCCAAACACTTGAGCTACCAAGCCTTCCTACTTGTAGACTGTAATTTTGCTTGGCTATACCGGGCAGTGCTTGGATATTAAATTCTGGATTGGCGCCGGAGTGTGGCTGTTCTGGGATCACTGCCATCTGAGATCTACAACCGAACTGTCAGATACTCCGCGCGTTGCCACTCTGACGAAACCCAAATGATCAGGAGCACCCCGGTTCTCGAGATGTGGTGGGAATGCTGATGAGAACTGGGAGTTTGAGTAGACGATGTCGACTCAATCTCATCAGCGCTACCCAGCGCTAGCCCCGTTCTCCCTATGTAGGGGGTTAAGCTCCAGGCGATACCAACCTCCGGATTACTACTCGGCTCCCCTGAGAAAATTGGTCTTGGCAGAGCAGCTAGGTACAGTGATATCCATGGTGATGTGAGATCATATGCTATGCTGATCGCACGCTACTGGTTCTTTGGCGCTCGGTCAGCAATCGATGCCGAGGCTCATACGGTCAAAGGAGTTGCCTTGGCAAGCATTTGCGCAGCAGCTTGATCTGTCGTTTTACACGCAGCTAGATGACAAAGAGGAACGCAGTAGCAGCGCCCTATGAACACCTCTCTAGTTCAGTATATATACGTCGGGATTAGTGGGATACATCATAAAACTCTATCACTTCTATTTCGATTATCGCTCATGGGCTTTGAGTATCCTATCACTCGGTAAGTGGGGAATTTCTAAGCTCCTTCGCCATCGAAGTACTATAAGATACTCTCGATCAGACCATACCCCTGGCGTTTTTCAACTCTGGGAATCCTGATCATATCCGTAATCTCCTTGATCTTTATTGTATATTTCAACTGTGCGTGCAAGCGCAAAATCCTGTTTCTTGAGATTAGCTAACAAATCAGTAGTGGCTATCGTAGGGACAGAGACCACCACCTACATATCGACAAATTTTCAGCCCCAGAGGTCTCCATCATGGACTGATCGGATGAACATACGTACAATGAGTATGTTGTGCTGTGGTTCATTGAGCATGAGCTGAAATCATATTAGTCGATTTTCGACTTGGATGTGATCCCACTACTTTCGTAGTTGGGTCCTCGTACCGCACGACCGTAAGTAGTTCTCACGATTTATTCTACCACATGTCTGATTGTGCTTTCAAATCAGAATGGCGTATTTACGTACAAGGCTCAAAGCTTTGTCAACAGAACCACTAGAGAAGCTTTCTCTAGCATCGGCTATAGCGCTTCATTCCTGGAGAACTGCACCATAGAAAACATGGGAATGTTTGCGAATTCTATCACGTTCGACGCTCTCTTCGAGGTACGCCGCTTTGATGTAATCATCATTCTTGACACACTTATCTTGTGTTCTTAGGCGAATATCATTTGCTCGTTGCCGGATGACGTTGATATGAGAGTAACTGCAGAGTCCATGATTACTCTTTCTTCGGACTGACGCAGACACAAGCATAATGAGACGCTATCAAGACGAACTAGTCGAAAAGAAGATGCGGTCGACATATATAGCTCCAGCCATATTGAAACTCCTGGTTGCATTTGGAATGGACTTTATGAACCGGTTCTTGCCGGATATACCAAGGGTCAACAAAAGTATCGGAATCAACACTCCGCTAACGACTGTGTATGCCCCTCTCACGATACACGACGATATGAGGTTCTTCCATCTAAACGGGACGTTTTCGGGACATGGGATGGTTCAACAGCAGCCAGGGGTGGCTAGCGTTTTCGGGTAGGGATTAGATATGACTGAAGCTTAGAGACGACCTAACCGTTTGTTTTGTTTTTAGACCAGATAGTTTATTTGTTTACGAGAACTTTGCCTATATCTTTTGGTCAGGAGTGCTATCTGATCTAGGAATGTCCGATCAACCAAACCTTCTAACAAACGCCGATCTGTTCGATCAATTCATTCGACAAGACCTTCTTGTTCCTCAAGGACTCACGCTGCCGTGGCTCGCAGGACCTGCTTTTGCGGTAGTGCGAAGTAACAAAACTGAGTTTGAGCTACCGTTTGAGAGCCTTGACCCTACGTTCTTCAATGCCCAATACATTTGCCGAAGTACTTCATGGAAGCCTCCGGCGGATTTGATTGTGGACGTGCTGGTCGCGACTGCTTCGTTTTTTATGCTGCTCTGGTCTGCGATACATACGGTGGCGGGCTACTTTGCAGGCAAGTCGTCTGAGCATGGTATGTAATTGTGACAGGCTGTATGTGGTGTAATTACTTACTTCGTTGGCAAATAGGCAACCACTGTACTTGTAATACGTGTGTAGGATCTTTTAACCAGGAGCCTTCCGAAAAAGATCCTCTTGGGAAGGTGATTGCTTCTTCTCCCGAGTCCACCCGCGAGCATCTACTCCAGCATGATGATGGAGAGCTTGTGGTACAGCGACATGAATATTCAGCGACATATCCTTGAACATTCATATTGGAACTTGCTTGCCGTCGACATTGTAATGTGAGTGCACTTGTTGGAATTAGGATCACAGTACATAAAAATATACGAAATGGACACTTCAATACGAAAGCGAAATGTCATGATATCTTTACACCGCACCATTCTCCTCTTTGTCACGCTTTATATCCATTATGTGTACTACGAGTAGCGTTATTAAACATCCTTCTTCAGGGGATGCTAGTGTTTCATGCGAGCGATGTAATTCGCCTTTTCATATCAGTGTTTATCTTGCAGCGTGCAGTTCTTATACTTTCCTTTCGGCGGCCCTGAGCTGAAGTTGTTCTTTTGAGTTTGCGTATAACGCAACCTAATGTAGCCGCAATGTGTGCGGATGTTCCTACTGATAAGATAGGAAATGACGTAGTATCGACACCACTATAGCCCGGCAACTCTTGCCATTTCAATCTAGCCTTCCCAAGATGCACATATATGGTGCAAACAGTTGAAATGTCTTTGTCAGCTGTCATGGGATTGACATTACATCCAATTTCTTTGGTTCTGCCAGTGTTCTGCCTTCCAGATTAGACAACCCCGCGCATTCAAAGAGTCACAGTGTGACTATGTGACGTAATATTACCATCCAGAAGCACGCACGGCGATCACGGTTGACATTTCATCGGAGTCGGATACAAGGGCTAGATAAAGGACAGACTTAGTACTCGCGCTCTCAGATGTGCAACCATGAATTTCTCCGATCCTTTACTGAAGAGCCTGGGCGTCGTTGCGGGGGCAGCAATAGCGCACAAACTATGGTGCATGTATGCTGTGCCGCAACTACCCTTCCCTCCAAGCCCTAGATTTTATCCGCTAATCGGGCATCTGCTGTCTATGCCAACCCAAGACGAGGGCATGGGCTTTCTAGAGTTGGGAAAAAAGCTTAACAGTAAGCTCGGATCTCGTGACAATGTCTAATTTGTTTGCCGACTTTTATCTGAACCAGGCGGTATATATCACTTGAACATGTTCGGCACTTTCATTGTTGTCCTCAACTCCTATGAGGATGCCATCAACCTCTTAGAAAAGCGGTCAAACATTTACTCAGACCGCATATGTCCGCCGATGATAGGAGATCCCTCCTTGTATGTGAATTTCCTTCTGGCTGCACGTTTCGAACGAGTGAGAGTTTTATCGTTGCGATAGGCTAGATTGGCCAGAAATCATGTCTTTGTTAGGATACAACAATCGATGGAGAAAGTCTCGAAGACTTATTCAACCCTGGCTGAGCAAACAAGGGTCAATTAGGTTCCAAGTTTCTCAGCAACTAGAAGCTCGACTACTACTCCAGCGACTTCTTCATTATTCGCCCAATCTGGAATCATCGGGCGAGCTTCATACGGAACTATTCAGGTAGTAGGCCCATTACGCTTGAATTGTCACGGACTAGCTGAAGCGCAAGAGTTGCAGAGCTATCGCTGCCACAGTCATGTACTCTGTGTACGGCTATAAAGTCCAGTCCTCCAACGACTCCTTCGCGCAGAGACATAAGGAGCTCGAAAAGAATGTAACCAAAGCCGCTTTACCCTCCAGTATGTATATCTGGAATAACTGGTTCACATTCGATGGCGCTTAGGACTACTTCCCACAGACTTCCTAGTCAACCTTTTCCCGATTCTGCTATGGGTACCCGAGTGGTTTCCAGGCGCTGGCTGGAAGCGTATTGGGAAAGAATGGAAGCAGCAAAAGGATTACGCTATCGATTCAACGTTCGAGTGGACAAAATCACAGATCGTAAGTAGTTTCTGCTTTGTTGAACTTGATTAGTGATGTCATACTGTACGTAGTCAATAGGAGAAAATGAGCCGTCGATGATTGCATCTATGCTAATCAAGGCCAAGGAGCTCGGCCTGAAGGACAAAGATGCGGACGAGCATGTAAAGCACGCTGCAGCTACTCTGATAGCCGGTATGTCATTCGCTTTTGATTATTTCCCGTCTGTTGAGAAACTGCCGTCTGGTTACCAGGTGCTACCGATACCGTAGGTCTTCATAACTGGCCACTTCACTACTAAATCTGGTTGCCAGACCACAAACACACTTTTGATATTTGTGCTGGCCATGCTGTTATATCCTGATACTCAGAAAAAAGCGCAAACGGAGCTAGATGCGGTAATCGGTCTAAATCGCCTCCCAACCATGGAAGATCAACCGAAGCTAGAGTACGTGAACCGGTTGATACAGGAGCTTTTGAGATGGCGTCCAACTTTTCCAACTGGTACTGCCCAAGTTGATGCTTGTTGAAATATCAATTTACATCTCATTTAGGTATACCGCACGCCTGCTCACAAGACGACGTATACCGTGGATATCGGATACCAAAGGGGGCCATTATGTAAGTGCTTTTGCTTCGTTATTGACCCAACTAACGCTCGACCGTAGTATAGGAAACGTATGGTGAGCGGTGGATATGTATTCTGCCTCGGCTCGTTGACCTACCTTCAATCTCTAGGGCAATCACTCGCAACGAAGCCGTGTATGCGGATCCGGAGACTTTCAACCCGGATCGATATCTCGATCCAGAAGTCCCGTTCCCTCCGACGTTTGGTTTTGGTAGACGGTAAGTCAACCTTTTTTACGCTCTGTCGGCCGGGTTGACTAAGAAATAAGATAAGGCTATGTCCAGGGCAGCATTACGCCGAGGCGTCGTTGTTTATCGCTATTGCTTCGATACTTGCAACGTTTGATATTTCTCTTGCTAAAGATGGTGATGGGAAGGATCTGGTTCCTGTGGCCGAAAGCACGAATGATATTATTTAGTAAGCTGTGAATGAGGTTTATATGCTCTAATTATTAACTAACAGGCCGGATAGTCATCCGAAACCGTTCAAGTTTAGGCTTGGCCCTCGCTCAAAAGTGCATGAGAATTTGATCAATGCTAGTACCCAGGTGACATGGAATACCTAAACCATGTAGCACTTACAGATTTGATGTAACCAAATGAACGAATTCAAGCTGTATGCGAACTTCTACTTTCAGATGCTAGCTCTTCTTTTCCAAAAGGATTGACATTTTCTTATTCGACAACCTCTTTCTTTTGGAATTCGAATCTTATTTTGGAATGTTTCAGACAGTGTAAACATGGTACAGAGGACGGGAGATAGCGTTGGATACCGCCGAAGGACCCAAAGAGAAAAGTGACTATATGCGAACCAAAAATTAGATCTCTACGTTTCGGGCAATGCCATTAGAGTCGTTTACAAATTACGTCATGAGCATATCGGAACGTTTCGTCTGAAAAGTCTCCGCTGTGAAGAACTGCTCGCCAGTCCACAGCGAAAACTCCAGATGGGGCTCACACCTGGTATCCGTTTGATGCGGAGTTATGTATGGCTAAGGTCGCAAACATGGCGCATCAATGTGTGACAAACGATGGACAATTCTCGCGTGGAGCGTTCTGATTTAGGGACGCAAATATAGCGCGAATTTCTAAGCCGCAGCGCGCCATGTATAAGCGGTTTCGTCACATCAGGAACCCCTCCTGGCACGTTCTGGTACTGGCTTTGCCAACATTAAATAAAACAAGTAGAATCCAATTATTATTATTACATAACTCTGCGCGTAGTACTGAGAGGGCGAGCCGCGCCACTATATCATAATGGTTTTTCCAGCATCAATTGTACGTGATGAAGAGTAGGGCAGGTGTAGGGCAAAGAAAACTACCAGCTGCGGCGGATCAGAGATACGGTGCGACACTAAGAGAAACCTCATGGTTGTTACAACGCGCTGTAGGCCAGTTACGACAGGTACTAGGAGCAGCAATAGCATGTGGTACGAGCGGCAATACTTACCGACGAGCGATCATGGTGAGTGTAGACAGCCCATACTAATTTCACGTTGCCTTGGTGGAGTCGCTTTTGAAGACTTTTCGATAGTAATCGAATCTACTTATCTAAGAGTACTAAGACAGCGAAAATGAATGTTGAGCGGTGTCTTGTCGACTAGTATCTGTTGTTTCTGTATATAACTGGAGCTCCTCTGCCAAAGCGTGATTTGCTAACTTGGCTATTGGACGCTACCTAAGCTGGTAGCGCCCTGGATGAGCGCTAGCTTAGCTTAGCTTAGGCAGCACCGAGTAGCCGAATTAGCAAATCACGTTTTGGCCGAGATTCCTCGTAGAAAAGTCGGATCAGATTCTGAGTCTGTCTACGTGTCTCTGTCTCGATAGAATGTCATTTTTCCACCGGCTGATAAAGTTTTGGCTGATACTACGACTAGGCTACTATCCAACACGAAACAGAAATTGTTAATTTGACGATTGCGACCAACCAGGACTAGTATGAGTGTTTTGAATCTCCGAAGTGAAGTAATGATACCTAAGCTTAAACTGAGTACCAAGAAGACGGCTAAGAGGCTCATTCAAACATCTTCACATCGGCCGACTGCTTGATTGCACCGATGTTTTGAGCATACAGCCAAGGCTGATCAGGCATCCGGTGTTGTGGTATAAGCGCCGGGTGCTTCGCGACCCCTTTGTATGCTTTCTTGTGGCTGACGTGCCTTTTTGTAGATCGTGTATGCGCTTGGCTCATTGCCTCGTTTGTGTAATTATTTCGTGTGCATGCTTATCAAATATATTGCCCACTGCTAGACTTTCAACGCCGTGATCGAGTAAGAAGGACTGATATGATCCGAGCATATACGTTGTTGTTTATATAAACAGGCCGGCCGAGAACGAACGATTAGGTTCATATCCTGTCAGTTCTGTCATACTCGTCATTAAACTTAACTAACATGTCCTTCTTGGCCGCACTCGCATATATAGTTATGATACCCGCACCGTAGAAAAGTTCAACGGTAATCAGGTGTTTCCAGGACGGGATAAACAAGCGTCAGGCAACCAGTCCCTGGTACCTGGCATTGAAACTTACGATGTAGCTTAAATAAGTATACCCGTGGTCGGCTCTCTGATCCGGAGATAGTATTTGATATATAATCCGAAAGCTGTATTACGGGCCATCAGTTCCGTTCACGGTTCAAACCGTCCGACAATTGCAGCGTGGCCAAACACACAACATGAGGAGCATGTTATAAAAGAAACATCCGACTATGATCCACCATACCTCATCCTAGCTTGTCAGTTAAATCCTACCATGGAAAACTCCACCAATCCCGGGCGCGGACCCAAGTTTGCCTATGTCGTTGTTATTCCTAATCCGACCAAGTCCTCTACTGGCATCAAACGCGTCGACGTGAGTACGCCAGCGATGTTATCAAGTTTCATGTCTCAGGTAGATATCACCAGCTCGACCAACGAGGGGAATACATGTTCTGGATCAAGATTGGTGATTCTCAGGACCCAGCCGAGCGCCTTTCCTCCTACAAGTACAACCCCACAAAAGGGTTGGTGTCCAATCCGATCCCACCAACGAATAATCATCTCATTCCCAATGCTTTCCCATTTCTAGAATCGCATTGGTTGAGCTCGAAAATTGTACTTTAAAAAGTCCCGGGAAATCTCTCGAAAATGCGCTCTTAGCAGGCATTGGTTCTACTAAGAGTCAGTATTTGCGCTCCAGAGGATCTCAACCCTTGGTGACACAAATTCCCTACAGCGGAATGGCACGCCTTGTTTGCCAAAAACGAGGAGCAGGCCATAGCGCTACGCGACCTCCTTCACAATTTTATCAAAGAATATGAATACCGAGGCAATGCGGTTCCAAAGAAAATAGGATATGACGTCTTCTCGACGGCAGTCAAGCTGGTTCTCGATGCTAGATACACGGATTCGTCGGATCGTCAAGCCAACGGGAAGGAGAGGGAGTCCGAAAAAAATAAAGTTACCGCGGTCTATGTGTTGGTTACGCCTGGCCTTTATCCGACAAACGCGGGTATATCTAGCGTGAGATATGTTTCATTTGTTCTCATTCTGGTTTTTAGCTAATGATGTGCTCTAGTCCGAGCACTCCGATACCGAGTTTTGGATTCAGATCAAGTCAGCAGAAACAAAGCAGAGTACGGCGTACGGTTTGGCCAATGAGCGGTTTCAGTCGCATATTCCAAGCTACTCGTAAGAATTCCCCTTGTAGATAGGATAAGAGCTCACCCACACTGTCACAGTTTCAATGGGTTCCGGATCCAGGCGAACGAGGATGTTGAAGCAACTGTTAGGAACATGCAAGAATATCTAGAAGACGTTCTAAACGTTATGAAGGGGCATCACGGTACGTCATTTATTATTCATTGACGAAGTACGGTAATTTATGGCCTCAACAGGCTGCAATTGGGCATTCACAGGTGAAGATGGTTGGTATCACATTAGCGGTGAATATGTGGATACCGGATTGCTCGGTCTTTTCGTTGAATGGTTCGACGAGGGGCCTGTGGAATTATTGTCCACCCGCTCTGATCCTTATACAAGTCCACTCGCTCACAGAGCTTGGAAGTTGTGGGACCCCGAGGCGCAGAAGAGAGCGGCTAAAAAGGCAAAGAATGCGCTGAGGGAGAAAGGGACTAAAAAGTTTGAATCCGACCACGAAAGCGATTGATTTAGTACGATTGCAGTAAACTCCGCTTATGACGGTATTATCTCGAAGATATTTTTTACTCATGAAACAAGTCCCACGTTTTCCGAATGAATATTCAAAAGGAGGTCCGAGTGAACAAAACTGATACTAAGGTGCTGAGGAATTTAACTGCTCAGTCGTCTACGAACAACGAGCCTTTAGTTGTACCATTAAGGTGTTTCACGACGGCTAAACCGACACTAAACCGACGCTGAAACGAGAGCTAAAACAGTGCCTAAAGTGACACTAAATCTTGCACTGAGCTGTTGAGCCGGTTTAGCGCCAAACACTAAATCATGGCTGAGCAGCGGCTCAACTGAGCAAGTATAACCTACCAGGGCAACGCTTACATAGCTCACACATAAGTCGATGATTCACAAAACTCTAATCTCTCAAAATGAAACTGCATATGTGGCATGTTTGTGTGTACTGTTTATTGTATCAGAACCGTCGGTAGATTCTTACATGCGTTTCGACAACCGAAACCTGCGTATGCATGTGAATGATAACCGATTGAGTAGTGTATGAGCTATGCATCACGTAGCGGTGATGCGATGACGCATTTTGGGAACTGCGGGTAGATGTAATTAAGACGTACACGACAACCTGGACTCCCGACCCTGAGAAGATCCGCTTAAAGTCCGTCATACGTTGCATTTGTCTTGAGGCTTGGTGTGTATTATGGACACTGTATGCACGACGAACTGAGAGCTATCTATTTTTCAGAAAACAGTTTAGACTTTCAGACCTACATTTAACCTATAAGCCATCTGAATTAAGTCTTAACATAAGCCTATTCCCGGGAGGCGCAGCAGCAACAGCCGAGACCCGGACGCCACGTACGGTGGCGCCACGTGGACAGACGCCAGAATTGTACATGACGTCATGACGTCATGCAACGACCATGACGTGCCTGTTTGCGGATGACGCTTTTTACGTCCGCTGGCCCATACAAATAGCCCAGGTCTATCGACCATATTCTTCACTCAACCTCGTCTACTAGTTCTCTCTCGACTCTTACTCCTAAACACATTAGCTTTACTATGTCGACCGCAAACTACCCCGAGCGCCCGTACGACGCCAACGCGACTGCCCAGGCGCCTCCTACCTCTCCTCCGTCCAAGATCCCCGGGACGAACACCACTACCACCGACGCTCGGGCCAAGGCCCAGGCTCAAGCCAACCAGGCCCAGGAGAAGGCTCGCCAGCTCGGTAACCAGGTTCGTCATTTCCTCTATCAATTTATTTTAATTTCGGGCGCTCATTCGATGTCGTGTGCATAGGTTGCAAACCACCCCGCGATGCAACAGGCTTCTGCGTCGGCTGCCGAGTACCATGCTCGTGCGGACAAGGCCCTTAGCCAGTACCCTGCGATGAACACGCTCGAGCAACGCACCGGCGTGCCCAAGACGTACCTCGCTGCTGGCGGTGCCGCGCTCATGTTCTTGTTGGTCAGCGTCAACGCTCTCGCTGGGCCCGCTAGCAACCTCGTTGGCTGGCTTCTCCCCGCCTATCTCAGCATGAAGGCTATTGAGACCCCAAGTGGACGGGATGATGTTCAGTGGTACGTGTCACCTCTTACGCTTTCCGAATAACTCTCTAATCGAATTATTACATTCTAGGCTCACCTACTGGGTCATCTTCGGCTTCCTCACCTACCTCGAGTCCTTTGCCCTCCGCGTCGTCCTCTACTACTTCCCCTGGTACTTTGCCGCCAAGACCGTCTTCGTCATCTGGCTCCAGCTCCCTCAAACCCAAGGAGCCGCCACCCTCTACCGCACAGCTATCCGTCCTTCCATGGACCGTGCGCGCGTCCAGGCCACCAGCCCTACGACTCGCTACCCTGCCACCACCAACACCCAGACCGCCCCGGCCGGATACAACATTCCTACCGAAAAGGTTTACTAAGTCTAACGAGCTTGCAATGATACTACGTCTTGTTCATATTGTATTTTCTACGAGCTTTTATTTGTAGTCATAGTCCGCAATGAACTTTGATTGATCTATTTGTTGGAAAGACTCGTGACGTCGGTAGTCTGGAACGTGGATTGTTATTTGGGCAAGAGGCTATGCTCGCCACTAGTTTTGCCATTTGCAAACTTGTACCTGCAACTGGGGAGGTTGCAAATCTATCTAGTAGGTGACGCGTAGACTAACATACCGAGCCGATTCGCGGTGTACCTCGCAGAGAGAACGTGTTCTTGTAGTTGCCATCGGCATGAAGTGTAAGGTACTACTGTTATTTGAGAGCGAGCTATGGGACGTCTATGTATTGATTGTTATCAGGCGATGTGTGCGCAAGTGATGTTTTGAATTTGAGAACAGATATTTTCGATCTGGTTTGCATTTTCGAGGTCCTTGAGAGAGTCTGAGATCAGCGCTCTTGTCCCATTGTAGAAGTGAACTCTAGAAAGGAGCGATGATCTGCTTCCTCGTCCTCGTCCGCTCCCCCATCCGCTACGGCACTGACTAATCTGAACAGAATGATTCTCCGCCTCCTCTACCTGAGCATTTCTGGCGGTTATTGCGAATTGCAACAGTACTCGCCAAGCACCGAAAAAGCGTGTCAGTTTGATCGATCACAAGAACCACAAAAAATGCCGTATCTCTATTAGCACTGGCTATATTCTCATGCAACATGGCTTATAAGGATCGCAGAAAATCAGCCCTTATTTTGGTACCAGCTTCGTATGCTTAGAAGCTGCCTACAGAAATCCCTTATTTTCGTGGAGTCTGTGTGCTATACCACACAAACTTGCCTGAGACACCTTCATACGAGCACAGCATGTATTTGGGAGGTTCTAGTGTGATCTAGGCTACTTTTCTACAAAGAAAATAAAGGGAAGACCCAGAATCGACGTCAAGGCCCGATGAAGCATTCGAGTTGAAGCCTTGTAACGCACAAAGAGCGTGCACCCAGCCTATCAGAATTCGAAGGATCTATTCGAGAGTCTATGGACGCCATACGTGCGGCTGGTTCAACGTTTACACGTCGAAACGGCCAAAGAGCTCCAAAAATGGTTGATTTCCTTATAAGCCAACTGAATCCATGTAGCTGGTGCCAAAATGAGCGCTGATTTTCTGCGATTCTTATGAGCTATGCTACGTGAGAACAGGGACAATAGCGGTGGTGATATAGCATTTTTTGTGGTTTTCGTGATCCATCAAAGTTCAAACTGACACGCTTTTTCGGTGCTTGGCGAGTACTTTTGCAATCCGGTGTAACGCAATTCCTCATCTACGAAGATTCTCGAAAAGAACGTGTACAAAGTTGTTTTTCGAAACCTCGCCCATCGAACAATATAATTCCCTCGCTGATGCGCCGCATATACACAACACAATTGCCAGAACATGTCTGGCTTTTATAGTAGAGGACGTTCTGAATCACCGAATTTTGCAGACCAGCGAAAGATAACCCATTTTCCGCCAGAACCACAGGCACTAAGCACGCATAATATCACCCTGTCCTCCTCTCCGTTATTATACTAGATAGACTAAAATTGGACCAAGGGTAGTAACGCATATTTCGTTACGACGCGACTCAAAAAATATCACACAGCTGTTGACACATTCATTCATTCATTTCAGCATCCGTAGTACAACGCACATCGTCCGAACTGCACCCTTTTGATTATGGGTAACTATAATTAGATACGGAGTTTGAGAGCTCTGATATACGACTCACCTCATTCGTTTAAGCCGTTCTCGGCTTGGGCGATGCCGTACCAGTTGTCCCACAACGCCTGTGGTCCTCGCGATTCGAATCCTTTGATGGTATTCAACACGTCGGGGAGCTCCTTCTTTATTTTTGAATTGGCGATGGTTACCGAGCAAGGCTTCTCGTCGCTACCTTTGGGAATACTCTCATTGTTGCCAACATATATCGCGTTGAAATGTACCAGCTTAATAGGATCCCAGTCGATGCGAATAAAGGCATGTGGATCATTTCCCGGTTTCTGCGTGCCGAGACCTGTAATTCATAAGTCATCCAGCGAAAGGGGTGGGGAGGTCCGTGCATAAGACACACCACAATTTTGGCCTTTTGGGATACTGGGTGTCCCTTTGCTGTCAACATGAGCACACATTATTAGTTTATGAGCTTTCCGACAGAAGAAATAAACCACCTAGGGTAAAAGACGAGCTTGTCGTAGAGTTTAAAATCTACCTTCTTGTCCTTCGGTCCCAGTATAAATTTTCCATGAGTCACCCAGTTCACTGTCGCCTTGACCGCCGCCTTGTAGCTGGCTGCGGTGTATGGCGTATCTTCATTGATGTGGAACTCTGGGTCTGAGTTTTGTGGTTCTTCCTTTTCCTCGAGAATCTCATTGTCGCTTGTCTCCAGCGCCGGTTGAAAGTATCTGCGAGGTGCTTGATCGGTCATTAGTTAAGCCTCAGAAAACCGTAGAAGGGAGCACTGTACCTCCATTCTCGGTATAGAAAGGCACTAAAAAACGGTGAGCATGTCTTCGGCAATCCGTGCTATAGAAGGGGTAGTCATTGTGCTTACTTTGCGAGTGGGCTATATTCGATTGTTGATGTGGTGGTGGTGGTGGTGGATTCACCTAAGCTTTTTAAATAGGCCAGGCGAGGAGTCTGTTTGTATTCATCCAAACAACTGCAATCTAATTGGGATCTCCGCCGACTCGAGCGCCTTCTGATGAAGGTGGTCGCTCAGGGTTGCCGCGCTTGCGGACTGTTCCGTCATCGATTGCACAACGTTTGAGGGTGTAGATTGATGTCCCACGAACTTCATCAATACTGATCTCAAGGTCCGCAGATCATGTATATTCGTCTTTCCAAGTACCTGCGAGCCTCGTAGGTGACGGTCCGTTGTTACATGGCTTTTTTGTACTCCCTAGAGATGCTCTCCTTTCTTGGCGCATAGAAATCTAATAAGGATAACTAACTTTCCGTAAGAGCATTTGTCTAAATCCGATCTGAAACAGGAAAAATACCGCATTTATTGATAATTTAAGTACTTTAAATACCCGAATGAGAGTTAGCTGGCTGCGAATGGACAACACCTGTCTTGGAGAAAGCGCATGAAGGTTATAGAAGAACGATTCAAGACTTGAGTCAGTAACCGAGTCAGGTATATGTACATTCACTGATTTGCCTGACTTGTATGACTCGGGCGGCTCACATGTATATAAAGCGCGATCTCTAGCTTGCTGGCCACCATTCTCTCTTCACATTCACATTCACACTTGCTTGTATCTACTGTATATTCTATTATTCTATCTTCTAGTTCTACATATCTTACTTGATTTAGTCGTTTTTTCTCCGATTGTCTGCCTCGGTTGAGTGTATGCTACTCCGAGCGTACGGCACATGTACCCCAACCCAAACCAAACCGGGTTCTTCCATGAACCGCCCTTCGTCCATCTATGCCCTGTACCCCCGAATCGCAAACTTTAAACCCTCATCCATTAGATGGTGAGAGTAATAAGTATATCGTATCCACCATGCACGACACATGGACGAGTCCTCCAAGGTTATGATCCGACTGGTGCTAGGCGTGCCCCGGAATATGTTCGTACTCGGCACCAAGGAGGCTACATATTTACCCATGCATTTCCGAAGATGAACTCCAGGGCTAACCGAAAAATAGCTATTGGTACAACCGAGGCTATGCGAAGCCACGGCCAAAGGAAGGACTTTCAAACATCAAAGCTGCGCACATCATGAAGATCGGCGGATCACACGCCATGGCGAGGGCAGCAACCCATAATTATATGCACCCGAGCATCGAGATCATGACGTCACGAGAGATCTTCAGTTTCGCAGGTTACGTTGTCAAGAAGAATCGGCTTGCTCCAGCTCCCAGAACATCGGTTCATGGGTATGGCTCGGGGCAGTTTGCCTAGCATCACATCCTCCTCGTCTTCTCCCCAGGAGGTAGGAGATTGTAGGCACGTGTTCAAGTCTGAGATGTTGGATCTAACCCGCCAAAATGCCTAGCCGGATACTATACCCTTGCCCATATAGGATACAATTCATCTGGATCAGCTCACTCAGGTGAATGCGTGCATGGTGAGAATTTAGATGCAGTATGTTTTTACCGAATACAAGGAAACGGCTGTCCCACTTTCGTTCTCTATGAACGCCCACACTGTTAGGCAATACATCATATGTGATGACGATCCTGACACTGAGGCAAAACTCCAAGCCAATCGGATGTGGTGTTCAAGCATACCTGGCGCAAACAATGCAATCTTACATTGCATAATTTTTGGCGGTATGTAAATCAGCGGATCGATTTTACAGTAATCAGGGAATAGTTCTCTTCTAAATCATTGAGAAGTCGAATATGTCTGGGCGTAGCCGACGATCAGCAGACATTAGGCGCAAAGCATGTGTAGATCAGAAAACAATAAGGGAACAGGATAGATTTGGTTTGACTTGCACGCTTGCTGAACGCGGTGGACGCCACATGATATCATAGTAATAAGGTTCCGAATAGAGGTGTATCTTTTGTGTTATTCATTCGATCAGACTACCATACACTCCAAGGTTGAAAGTAGTCCATTACACCGGACATAGCCCTCGGCGGTGATGTCACGAGTGGGACACCGCAATAAGATACCAGCCGGTGCTTTGCGCTTCACCACTTTCCCCATTACCACTACACCTACCACCTCACTGTAACAATCGCCGTCTTGCGCTTCGCTATTCCTGCATCTCGTTCAAGTCTTGCAAGCCATGTCTAGTACTCCTAACCCTGCTCCGGCCGGCGACGCTGGGCGCGACCCCTCCTCGCAGGACCCCACTCAGAATGACCCGACTGGGAGCCTTTCTGCCCAAAATGACCGCAACGAGACTGAGGACGAACATCCCGACGAGAATCACCAGTCGGACAACAAGTAGGTGTCATTTGGTAGCAGCTTCTTGAAACGGTACTCATCAATCTTTCACGCAGGAGCGCGTTGAAACCCTTCCAAAAAAAGAAGGTCGTGACGATCATGCTGATCGGAGAGACCGGCAGCGGCAAAACCACCTTCATGTCTCTGCTCGTCAACCTCTTCATGGGCAAAAAGGCGACTGAGCTCGACGACAAGAACAACGCGGAGAAAGAGTCTGGACTCAGCAAAGACCAAAGTCAGACGACCAAAGCTACCGTCTACCGAGTCACTACCGTGGATGGCACCCTCATTCGCATCCTCGACACCCCCGGTCTCGCTGACACTCGCGGTATCGATACGGACGGCAAACATATGAAAGAAATCAATGAGGCGGTCAAGAGCCTGAAGTCGATCGATGCGGTTCTTATCATGACCAACGGTACTGGCGAACGTCTGATGCCTTCGACCACCTACACACTCAGTACGCTTGCGGCTATGTTCCCATACTCCATCGTCGACAACATCGGTTTTATCTTTACCAACTCGACCAGGCTCACGTGGAACTTCAAGATGTCGAGTTTGCAAACAGAGCTGCAGAAGTCCAAGTATTGGTTGGTTCAGAATCCGCTCGCGACGTACAAGAACTATCAGCAAATCAAGAAGGAGAGCCCCGATGACGAGGAACTACTCGACGAAGCGCTCATGGAAGTCAAGAAGCACTACAGGGCTACCGTCAAGTCACTCGACGAATGGGTGGAATGGCTCGACTCGCGCGATACCCAGCCTACTAAAGAGATAAACGAGCTATATCAAACGTCGGTCACCATCGAAGCGAAGATCGAGGCAACTCTATCTGGCCTCACACGCCTGAGGGAGAAGCAGGAGGCGCTTGGAAAGGTAGAATTCGAACTGAAGAGTGCTAAAGATGTAAGTAGCTCCGTTTTCTTGTGCGCGAAGAGAGTTAACCTCTGGTCCATATCAGTCTAAAGGCGCCTTGAAGAAGTTAGAAGAAATTCAAACAAAGCCGGTTTGGGAACGCGAAGAGTCCACGAGTGTCAACACCCTTTGCATTGCGCCGAACTGCTATTCTAACTGCCATTCGCCTTGCCACCTGAAATTCATCAACGACATCGACGAGCTCGCTAGGAGATGTGATATGTTCAGGCCTCGGGGAGGGCAGCGATCTACGCCGTGTGGTCGTTGTAAGCACCCGGCTGACATACACCGACACTATTATCACATCCACGTTCAGAAGCCGGGTACTATCAACCCCAGCACGAAGAGGGAGCTGGACGCCGCGGAGAGCGAGGAGCAGCGCCTCGAGATCATGCGCAACTCGATCAAGCGGGAGCTCGACCAGGTCAATAAGGACATCGAGTCTGCCCAGGATGATATCCGCAAGCTCGTTGACCAGTTCAACGGGATCTCGCTCAGTAGGAATTTCACCGGTCACATCAACTCGGCCATCCAGATGCTCAAATATCGCAAGAAGGAGCTAGAGTCGAAGCCGAATACCGAGACCGAGCGGAAGCTCATCGATGAGACGATTGCGAAGTTCGAGGAAAAGCTGAAAATCATCAATGGGCAGAAGGGAATGTTCCGAAAGGCAGTTGACTACGTAACTGGTCATTGAGGCATTATTCCGCCAGTGCTTAGTGTTTGTGCTATGCGATGTCGTGTGTGGCTACTGTTTGTGAAACAGTCTTAAAGTTGATCCTGTATGTCTTGTTGAATAACAAAACCGTATGAATGAAGTTTGTTCAAGCGTGATATTAGCCAACAAACCATAAACGGGAGCAGGCGTAATATCAGGTTACTGTACTAAAACGAATGGACGGCGCGTGGACTCGCACCTTCCTCGAGTTTTTACTTTGGGGTCTGTGTATCGTGCATCGATAGCACCGCAAGCATATTCCCCATGCTCATCATATCCTTCCATTCTCTGCAGTAAACACAACGTCAGCTCCGCCTAGCACACACCCCGAAATCTGTTGATCACGGCAGCAATATGCGATGCCCCCTTCTAATCGGATCAGGTTACTGAGAATCCCATCAAAATGAGACTATCAATCTAACGTTGGCCGAGCACGATGTCACGGGTCCTCGTTGATCGATGAGCCATAGCCATTGTCTTGGTTCTTCTATTTGGGGCCGGCCCACGCGGCACAGTTTCGCTCTGTTGACTAAATGAAGATCCTAGGAAATTCCTTCGATGAGGTATCTGATAGAGCTTCGGCTCTTTAGACTGGTAAAACCAGTGTTCTGGTTCGAGAACCCTCGACGTTAGAGCTGCAGGATTTATGCGACGTTTCGTATGAACCATTCTGCACTCCTTTGGCCTCTCAATGTCCTTGTCCACTAAAACCAAGCAATCGACCACCCTTGTTCTTATTGGTGATTATGGAGGGAATAAGGCCGACCTCCTAACTCTTCTTCACGCCGCGTTGTCCGGCAAGACCTCCAAGGACTTTGCACTTATGAATGATGACAAACCTACTCCAGACGTTGCCGGCCAGTCGCCACTCTACGTCATTAACCGTCCAGACGGTACTACAGTGAACATACTTGACACTCCTGACCTTAGCTCGGCCAGCGTCCAGGGAAACACAGATGCCATCAAAAACGCTGTAGGGACACTCACCACGGTAGACGCGTTTGTCGTCATCGCGGATCGGACCAAGGACAAACTTGGCGAAGGGGTAGAACCCGTGCTACAGATGATTCGCTCGACTTTTCTACGCCCAGTCGAAAAAAACATATGCTTCCTATTCACCTCTATCGATAAGGGGAATCTAGTTACTGGCTACAAACAAGACAACCTGCCATCATGGGCACTCAAGGATCAAATCATAGGTCCTATCACCAACATGACCACTATACGAGCAACGTTTCGAGGTCGTTATCCTACGTCAACGGCGGCAGAGCGAGAAGAACTTCTTGAAGACTTTGAAACACCTTTTGAGCGAGCGGTCATGCGCCTCAACCGTCTGTGGAAGTATGTTGATCAATGCAGCATACAGGCCAGGGACATGAAATATCTCTATCGCCGCTCTATAGCAATTGAATCAGAGCTTTACACGGTGCTAACCGTTGATCATAACCAGCCAAATCAAGCTCGAGACAAGGTGAGGTCAATCTCGTATGCTTCGGTTTTCATGATTTATTGATTTGACAATCACCTTTAGGGCCTTCGTCGAATCGCCCCACTCGTCGACGAGTATTGCCTACTTGCTACAAGCCCTGATTTCCTCTCACACATTAAAATCCTTCTCTCATTCATTCATGCCGGACAACAGATCCCAGGTGCGGAGACCAGTATCGGCAAGCTCGAGAATATTCTCGCGATGCTTGAAACCGCAAAAGATGATAGTAGCCAACCATATCCTCAAGTTTTTGCGGTATGCTGAAGCTTAGCTTGAAACTTGTCGCATGACTAAACTGTATAGAGATTGAAATATGTCTGAAGAACTATGATGTTTACTGGTCATGAATCCTATAAGCGAACCACAGCGTCGCTAGCAAATGAACAGTACACAACAAACGCCCATGACGTCGGAGCATGTGATGTGCGATTGAGGAGGCTATGGCCGCACTCCACACTCCATTGTTGTAATCGAGACAGAAAATCTTCGCGTTTAAAAATGAAATACACGGTTCGACCACTTTATAGTGCTGGATGTCATAGCAATGCGAGAACGTGAAGATGAGAGTTACCTATAAATAGGAACTTTAGGCTTGGTCGCGCTCTCAAACCTTGACCTTTCCGTTCGGCCCATTTCTCTGTTAAAAGGCTATCGGAAAGTGGTATATATCTTATCCTACGCATAAAATAACCGTTAAAAAAAATTCCGGTCCTTTACACCGGGGGTTCGTAGTGAAACCAAAGACAAGAATTGGACTTCACGGCCAGAGCTACAATATCTGATAGGAGAATGAGCAGTTGGAAGTTCAGTGAACTTTCTGGCGTATTTCTTCAACGACATCAAGCCAGGAACGCTCATTGGAGAGTCTGCGATCGATCGGAGGTTACGATTCACGCTATTACTTCTATTCCCATTCTCGAACCTGATGTATATAATCCAAGCTTCCCTAGATGCGTTAGAGGAGCATATATCTGCTTGAACAACAGTTTGATAGATTATAAAAGTTGAGGTTGCGGTCGACCACATCCAAAACACAAACATAAAATCACGTGGACCGCAACCCGATTCGGAAGGATCACGCACCCCATCCTGTGTCTGCATGCTTTACACCGCCAAACCACTCCGAACTGATAGTCTTGGAGGCACAGCAACAGGCACTTGCATATTTGACTCAAGTTGTGATTTCGATTTTTTCACTAGGCGATTCTATGAACACTTTTTACGCATCGGTTGTGCATACAACCCAGGATCACACTTAAATTCGCGAGCTTTACGTGTCACAACCACTGTTTCACACATACAAGTCCAGCTCTGCATTGTTTAATATTTACTAAGCACAATCCACAAACCTAGATGTTATTTCCATACCAAAACCAGCCTTCCCATAGCACCATTACTGTATCGCGCTCTTGGAAGGAGAAACGCCAAGCCTTTGCAACCGGGCGGCATCTTATAATCCTCCACGTCCTTCTCCAGACGAGGTGCCTTTCCAAACTCCACCTGGTGTCCTTTTGATGTCTTGATTTTAATATAGGCCACCATGTCGCTACCATCAATCTTGCCGATACGAACAAAATTGATTCGCTCGCCTTGTTCCAAGTTCAGAACGGTGTAATCGCCTCTGTTCTCTGGGGTCGCTGGTTTGCCGAAGATACACTTGCACTTGAACACCGGAATATCCCCTTGATAAGTAATATCGATGTGGATGCTGCTAGGCCAATAGAACCGATCAGTGAAAACCGCATTCATCCTGAGCTCATCCGCCAAATTCTCCGAATCTACGACCGTCAGATCCTTGGTAATAGGCAGAACCACTGGCCAGGCAGCGATGCGATAGTTTCTCAGGATGCGACGGTTGAACTCCTGGTTCAAATCGTCAACTTCCTCCGGTGTAAACGATGCGACTGCCTCTTCGTCAAACAGTCTATCAGCTGGCGCATCTTCCGGTTTCCCGAGTACGCTCTTCAACAGGTCTGGAGGCGAATATGACTCCCCATCGAGAAGTGCGAACTTCCCAAGAGCTTCCTGAACTTGAGGCGTGATCCCATGAGGGACCTAAAGCTAAACATTAAAACATGACAAGGGCCTGAGTAATAGATGACCTTACCGGTATAATTACAGCCCATTCCTCCGGTGACTGGGGCTTATACTCCGAAGCTTGAAGATCGGCCGTAAGCTGAGTGCTTTCCGGGCGTTTGCTTCCCGGATCGTCGTTGCTTCAAATATTGTGTTTCAGTTTCGTGGAAGCGTATAACGTAACTCACTCTAAGGGTACTTACAGTCTATCGACCTCTTTCATAATCTTCACCATCTCTTCCCTCATCTCCTTGCGCGCCCTTACTAGAGTCTCGACCGTGACTTCAATAGGATAGTTTCCAGGGGCGGGCATGTATGACCTTGGAGAGTCGAGAACAGACTGAATTCGGCGGATGTCATTTTTGTAGCTCATGTACGCGTCCAGGAGAGCCGCAGCATAAGTGGAAACCCCGCGATAGTCATACGGTTTGATTTTCTTCGGAATAGACCATTTTGAGAACGTCGAATTGTTGTTGTACGGTGTGAGTATGGCCCAAGTCCTCCTAGGGCAAGCGGCCACTTTGGCGGGAAACGCAGCTGCTACCTGGAAGAGGGATTCAATGGACCATTCTTCCTCGTCTATTGTCAACGATTAGAAATGTTGCTGTCAAGACTTTAGCTGGATTTACACGTACTGGGCTTGATCCACCCTCCGCCAGACCAGTTCACCGCAATGGTAGTCTCACATCCGCTAATCCGAGAGTGCAAAGTGTTGGCGAAATTCGAGGGTCCAACTCCCATACCAGCAGGGTCGGGGCTGTTCAGGTCTCGTATGATCCTGAACGTATATAAGCAAAGTGTTCCAGCCGGGATGAAGGTTCGACGCACCGTGCTTTGACTTCTTCTTTTTTCGTTAGGTCAAGCACCCTTATTGATACAACGCCGTGCAAGTCACCGCCCTCAACGAAGCCTTTAAAAGTGTACGGATTAGACTTGAGTTCGCAACAAGAGCTTCAGATGGACGTGCCGGATATGTAACAGTTTCCATAGGTTTGGTGGAATTCTTTGTTCATTTCGCGAATCTTCTTACTTTTCTCCTCGTCACCCATACCTGCTAGCGCTGCTGCTTGATCGCTGATCCCTTGTGCTTTGGGTTCATTGCTATCGGGTTGGCTCAGCTTGCAAATACTCGGAATTAGTATCGCCACGCCACTCACAAGGAGCCTATACCACCAGACTCAATCGTTTCTTGATTTAGGCGTAAATAACGGGATAAATTCTCAAGACTTGATACATACGATTAATGACCTAAGTAACGTTAGCGAAGCGAATATTCGGTAATACAATCACCTCACCTTCACTGAAACAACAACATTCATGTGGCTTTCGGTAAACTTTGACTCATCGATGCTTGATGCATTCCCTGACAGAGCAATTGAGCCGTTTTTGACGGTCGAACCGGTGGAGATGCCCATCGAGCGCGCGACATCCGAAATTCGAGTAACGATATGAGATGAATATGAGACCGTTTGAGGGGAGTTATTAACGCTAGAATGGGTATCTTCGTTGTGCGAAACTATATCTTTTACTGCGTCGTACACGCAGGGCGTCTGGAGAAAGGAGTTGTATCCTTGGCCAAGGCGCATCGAGTCATCATAAGGTGCAAGCAATATTCCCATTTCGAGGGTGTGGATGGCCTGAGGAAGAGTAGATAGGTAAATCAGACGACTAAGTCTTGTGAGGGTTAAAGGCAGCCTGATCGACAAATCTAAATACGCTCACTGGGAGGGTGCACGCCCCGTTCAGCCTTGTATCTGTACTGGCGAATTACGAAAAGATGTTCATCGCCAGAACGGACTGATCCGAGTTATCGAGCACCCCAAAAATTCCAAGCAGCTTTGCTACACCATTGATGTATTGCACGTCATTCATGAGATGAACGCGGCTTAAACAATGAACATGGAGCATCTAAAAATCCGGCATATTATGTATATGGAATGGTCTGTTCCGACACATTGAGGGCGAACCTTCCTGTCTGGTACTGAAGCTCGTACATCCTCGGACCTGACAGACGAACGGGGGTAAAGTCGAGGCCAATACGCTCCTATGCCAATCAGCCACTCTTGGTGCTGCCTTCTGAGAGCGAAGCAGCACAGTCCAAAACAGGTTACTCAGTGTGCCCTGAGATCGGTTCTACCGGCGCATCGGGTCCAGGTTTGATCAAGACTTAGGGGTGAGTCTCAGATCTTCGATCAATGATATGACCCATATAGCAGGTAGATCATACATTGACACGTTTTTCATTGAGGCTATTTCATTACAAGACAAAGAGTTGGAGCTTCGATTAGAGCAAGAGAGCCCGGAGCATCGATCCGGCGACGGGCCCACTACGGTTCTTCAGAATACTATTTGATTGGTATCATGCGAAAAAATGACCAACCTTACTCCCGATAGCAGCATGCCAGCGACAAACAATTCAGGAACGCTGAATTGGGATCTATTCTCTCCCCACGAAATTTGATTGGTGTTTGCCTCTTGAGATTCAACAACCGGCGCCATATAGTCCATCGATTCGCCCATGCCATTGTCCCCTGTGGGTGTCGTTGGAGAGATGAGAAACGGCGGATGGTGCATTGACGAAAACTCTTACCGGCCGAATCAATCCTGAATGAGAGATCATGGGCATTGAAGTCGGATGTTGATCCTTTGGGGAGTGTTTTGAAAGTCTCGACAACTGGGTTTCGAGTTTCGGCCGAACTCAGGATCAGAGCTATGTCCGTAGACGACGACTGTATCGCTGGATAAGGGACTTTAAGATAAAGAACGTCGCCTGCGCCCTCCGGCTGTGTGAACCTGCGCCGTCCAAAGGTATCTTTGACAAAATCTCGGAACCCGTCAGCCTGGTCAGAAAACATCCAGCATAGTCGAATCTCATCTCCATCCCGAATCGGATCACCTTCTCGAGAAGCCGGATCCCTCTTCAAGATTCGCCAGAAACAAGGCCCGTCGTAGCTGCTCATCATGGGCAGATAAACGCCTTGTGCGTTTCGATAGACGGAAAGCGTAGGATTGGGTTCTACGGCTAGTGATCTAATGCTTACGCGAGCTTCATGAGCAAGCTGTTCGAAATGTTAGATAGCACTCGGTTATGGTCAGTCTGACTTACAACGCCACCATCAGGCACCTCAAGCCTCCAAACAGTATTCTTGAATTCGCTGGAGAATTTCGTAATGGCGTCTTCATTTTTCTGTTTGGCCGCCTTGATGTCGGCCTCTGCCTTTTTCGCGTCATCTTTGGCTCCTTCCAGGTCTTGCGCCTCCTGCTCGGCCGCCTTTAACCTCCCCAGATGTCGCATGAGTGCCGTCGCCCACGCCTGCGTCGTCTGATTGTCCTTTAGCCTGACCGCCTCCGCGCTGGCTGCGGTTAGTGTGTCAAACTCCATCTTGGCTGCCTCTGCTTTAGCGACCCTAGCCTTTGCTACCTCTGCCTTGATTATCAGTTCATTAGGAATTCTTCTTGCCCCTTCCAAGCCCAAAATTCCTAACCAGCCAGCTTAGCCTTGAATCCCGTGAAGTTGATGTAAGTACTTGCCTTTATAAGATAAAAGGGCCGGAGATTGTGCGCTGCACGAATAGAATTAGATAGAAATATACCAGATCAAAAAAAAAAGAAAAAACCTTTTAGGTGAAAAGAGGGGATCATGAGAAGAGACGGCCACCTAAGCTAGAAGTTAGTGTTTTGAGGCGTCTTGACATATCTATGCTCCTACTGGCTCCATAGTGGCAGTCAGGTCGACTACCAATTTTCCTTTTTCATCACGTGGAGGTCCTAGATACGATGGACGAGCTTGAGCGCGGGTTTTTAGCCGACGGTGAATAAAAGTGGGGGGTTTGGCAGGATCGTGTCCGAGATATTTGTATTCCTGTTAGAACCATCATAATGTTTAAGAAATGGATATAGAGAACGGATAGCGTTAAAACTCACATCAGCCCCTAGTAGCGCATCCTCAGTGTGCTCATCCAGGGCCGCCATGAATCGCACGTTCAACGTGCGGGATCGGGGAATCTCAACATACTTCGATAACGAAGGGACAGCTTGCATAAACCACATGGGAGCATCGCCGTGGCCAGATATTTCAGAAATCGCATCAGCAAGTGAGCCAAGTGCGTCTTGCTAAAATGTCGGAATTGAACATTAGATCAGCAATTTGAATCGAAATTGCGACGGACCTCAATCACTCTCCAATTCTTGAAGTTCGCAACTGAGACAGTCCAACGCATGGGACTATTGTGACCAATTTATTAGTCGAAATTGTTTTGGAAGGTATTGCACTCACTCGGATGCGAAAATTGTGTTCCCGCCAGTCGCTTCAAATACCAGTTTCTCCTTCGTGTCAGTCGTGGTCTTCCCTACATCTGAAGCACCCCCCTGCCTGTGCGACGCTTTCATACTCCCGCTGACCCATGGCTGAACGACCATATTTAGTCAAGATATCAAATTATGTCAAATCGACCTACCGTTTGTACCGCCGCGCCAACGCTTGCCTTGAATTGAGATTTCTCAGCCTTTTCAGTTGTTTCCGTTGACATCGTGAGAATTTTCGTGGTCTGCAAGCATCCGCCAATAACGACCTTGCGACAAAACAAGTGACCTGGTCCTCGAAATTAGAAGTGGGTATTCGGGCGTGGATCTAACTTACCAAAATCTCTGTGAAGTTGGCGGAGATCAAGAATCTATTGTCACGTCAAGTTGGGTTGAGGATGTAAATCATATCAAACAACCCACATTCTTTCGGGTACGAATTCGCTTGATTGCCGCTTTGAGCTCCGGGGTGGGCTCAAGATCATTAGGTGTGAGGTGGACCGTAGCCCGAGGGAACTGAACAAAGCCAGTTAGCTTTTGGATTTGAAAAGCACGAGAAAACCAACTCGATAAGTTCCAATCATAACTTTCTCATTCTTCTGGGTTGAGCTCTTCTCCTCGCTCGACGACTCTTGACTGTAACCTCCAGACACACTACCAGAGTATGCTCCAACTCCTCCCGATCTAAACAGCGAGAAAGTAAGAATAGTGAATAAAGTCGGATGACCAGTGTGTAACGTACATTTCCGCCTCGACAGACGTCGCACTGAAATGAGACTTGGCCATCGATTCTTGAAACTCGTGCGATGTCATGGTGACCTCGATTGAAGAGTTATCGTCGATCGCAAAATGTGGGATACCTAGTGCTTTCTCGGGGGCGGTTATCCTTGACTCCGCTGGCTTGTCCGTCGGTGGTGTGGCGTCAGAAACGGCATTTGCTGGAGGCTCGACTAGTTCGTCTGAGACAGGGAGCGCTCCCATATTGAGGCCCCTCCTCAACTGAAACGCTTTAATGATACAGATGTCAGCTGCAATGACACATTTCCATGGAATAGAATCAACCAACCGGCTTTGGGAGCGCGAACCACCCTGTTATTATGTGCATCAACAATCCACCCGTACATTAGATTACAATTTCGAATGACAAGCGCCCATTCATCTTCGGTTAGGACACCCGCAGATCTATATAACTGTTAGTTTGACCAGGAATGAGTTGTTTGTACGTACTTTCCCTCGTCCTCTCCACCTTCGAGCTTGAAATTTGCCTCATTCAGCTCCGCTTTCACTTCCCGCAATTCCTTTTCGCGCTGTGCGTTAATTTCCTGTGCCATTGTGGATCAGATGATATGCACCTTACGCAAAGAATAATACATTTACATACCCTGAGCACCACCGGATCTATCTTTGCGGCAGCCTTTACTTCTTCAGATGCCCCCTTGGATTTACTCTTTTTGGCGATCCCAGGCTTGCAGAAATATATCTCGATCGATGAAGTAGCTTGAGGGGTTTCATCATTCTCAATCGTCTTGGTCTGAGGCTTATCTTTAGAAGATGGATTTACGAGAACGGGAGGCAGGCACTTACCAAAGACGCAACGTATTCCTTGAGAGTCACTTCATCATCGATGGTGGAGCCGTCCTCGAGACAGAATTGATGACGGCTGGCCGACGCAGACCTGGCAACGAACGTGTTAGCGTGTGCTTAAAATAGAATTGAAATAATTCGTACATTGCCTTGACGTATTTACGGATCTCTTTCAGCTTGATTTTTCCACCTTCGACTTTCGGGAGCGAGGACGAGTGAAGCGTGCTTTCTTTTTGTTCTTCGTCCCCTTTGAGCTTTTGAACGAACTTGAGGACGAATGGAGGATTGTCGAGCAGTCCGGCTGCAGATGTCTTCGGACGTTGGAACGAAGTGACGTAGATGTTTATTAGGCTATCCTAATAATATTCCTCTTTTAAGAATACCTGGGAAGGAGACAGTTGTGAGAGAACTCAACGGGTTTGATCCTAGCGTTTTTCAGCTCGCTGATATAGGAGGACAAGTTCTTTCCGTCTTGTGAAATGGCCCCAGATTCATCGCAGAATCGGAATGCCTCACTCCTGAAATAAATGTACTTTTAGTAAACCGCGCACCGCTATGCAAAAATAGGTTGCTTTACATTACTGGAGCAATCTTCTTGCGGACATCGGCCAAAGTTGTTTCTTCAAACGTGGCTTGAGTGACACTACAAAGGATTAGGATAGCGCGATATATACGCTATTAAACTGACCCTTTGTATTCAACAGTCGTTAAAGGCTTCACATTTGGAGGCGTAGCGTCGCCTTGCTTAATATCACCTTTCTTCTCGTTGTCTTTCTTCTCGGCTTTTTTCTTCTTGGCTTCGTCATCCTCATCCTCGTCGTCGTTCTCGCCTTCTTCCTCCTGTTCGTCAGCTGGTTCATCTCCTGTTGTCGGAGGAGCAGTTGACTCGAGCTTGAACACTTTGAGGCGAAAACGTTCGGTTTTGGGCTGACTCTCGCGGTCCTGGTTGCCAGCATCATCGTCAGACTCGCCCTTTTGCTGAGCAGGATTCTCTCCAGTAGTGGGTTGAGGGCCTTCCGTTTCTTTCTTGTGTTCTTTGGGATCGGATGGTGCAGGAGTCGACATTGTAGCACAGAATATGCAGTCGACAAGAACAAGTGGCTAGGTTTTAAATTGCAAGTACGCTGATCATGGAACCAAACAACACATAATGCCCTCAAGTACCAGAACAAGTTCAGCCGTATCCGCCGTCTTCTGTCCCATACTGTTGGACGCAGTCATAGAGTTAGACTCAAGGGCATCGGTGGTGGTGAAGATGATGAACCTTTGCTCTGGGGTTCACCCTGGTTCTTGTTCGGGTCGGCTCCTCGGCTCAGGGTTCACTGCTTGGTGACGATCGATCAAACGGTGTGATGGTCCGCAACCTTGGTTAAACCAAAAGCGTAACTTCCCTTCCATATGTTTTCCGGCCGCACCTTTCGGTCGGCAGGATAAAGCTTTTACAGTATATAATTGCCCATGACATCGGGCCATTTCAGCATCTCCTACAATGAACGCACTTCAGCTTGCGCCATTCGATGAGTCTATGCGACTTGGCCAAGGCTACAATTCTTTTCTTCAGCGATCATGCGTTTACGATGCCTTTCAAGACAAGGCAGGCCCCACTCAAAACAACTCCAACGGGGGTCAAACCAATAAGCGCAATCGACAGACCACTGTTACCAAGAAACTCCCAGAACAGAAACCGGTTGTAAAGAATGGCGTCCCGCAGGTGGTTTCCTACTCGTCCCGCATCATTAACAAAATATCCGAGGTGACTCGCTCGATGAACATTTCCGCTGGTGCGTCAATCAAGAGCGGCTCCGTGACGATACTCGGAAACCAGTCCGCCATCGATGAAACAAAGCTCTCGACCAGCGATCTCAACGTGATTATTTCTGTCAAGGTATGTACACAACTCGGTACGGTCATGTTTGAATGTCTGAACAAATTGTCATCAGGTCGTAAATCGTGAGAGTTCATTTTCTGTTCATTTCCTTATTCTTATAAAAGTTATGTAGAAACCATGAACATAGATAGCGCAAAGCAATTGTTTGTTTCCTTTTGTTCCGTCTTTACGTCTCTGATTTGCCCCTTCAGCCAAGCAATTGACGGAGTTGATAAAGACAACTTTCATGATGTATATGGGGATAGCTATATCTCAGGTACGTCTCAAAATCTTTGGTGCTAAAGCTGCGACTCACTGAGCGTTTAGGGTTTATCGACGGAGGCGAATTTCATAGTCTAGTATCGATCCGAGTCTTAGATAGCGCTCGAAAGGAAGAGCTCGTATCGAGGTGAGCCAACAATTGATATTTGAGTAACGTCGTCTAACCAACTTCAAGTTTGAAAGAAAGGTTGAATGGTGTGGACCCAAAGTCTTTCGCTTTGAAAACTAGCGAGACGAGCCAAACATTTGCCGCCGAACTCAGCCAGACCGAGACATCCATATTCGTAAACTGGTGTGGAGGCGGTCAGATCAAGCCTGGTCAGTGGCTTGATTTGACGCGGATTTGCTTCCCTCTGATGGTTTCATAGCCGACGAGCAATGGACATTGGACTCCGTCTTTCGTGCCGCAGCCGCATTTCCCGATAAAGTCTCTCAAAACCCGCAACGTTGCTGGGCCATCCTAACTCGGTACCCAAACAACTTTTCGTTCTTGGAGTCAAAATTGAAATCCATCCCTGTTCGAAACTTTGGCAACGTACAACAATATGCTGCTGATTTACTCGATGACTTCATGGGGCACAAAAGCAACTTACGCACCATCGAAAATGTTTTTGACGAGCCAATGGAATACACAGTCGGAGAGTCGGATATGGTCGATGTCCGAGCCCAAGCTTTGGTCCGCCATCGAGAGAAGATCAGGGATGAAATGGCGAAGATTACGCAGGAGATCGAGGACTTGTAGGTTGGCTTGATCTGGCTGAATGTGCATATAATGACTATTTTCTGCAGAGATAGCGATCCCGACGGAAAGATCAGCAACAAGAGAGCCGACATCCAGCCTCCAGAAATATGGGCGACCCGACTTCCGGTTAGTTCTTCTTCAGTTCCGGTACACAAGTCTTAAGTTATGTTCAGGTTCGCCGAACTATTCACGAGGTCAAGCGCCCAGAACTAGCTGCCCCTTCGGAGCGTGTCAACGACGTTCTCAGCCGGTTTAACATCGCTTGGGGCGGTGCTGCAAACGAACGTTCAGATTTGATCAACCGAATAAACAACCCTCCTCCGCCTCCGAGCAACCCTCCCCCGCCCCCCAAGCCTCTTCCGGCTATCACTACAGAAAAGGGGCGCAATGGGATAATTACACAGGATCTTGCGTGGTTTGATTCGAACGACAATCGCAAAAAGTACGCTGCTTTCCTATATGACGAGTCATGTGGTGTACCAAAGCAATCGATCAACTTCAACGACGCGGTCGAGATTGACAAAGCCCAGCTCAGTCAAGCCTGGCCGACGCAACTCAAGCTCGGACTCGTGACATGGGAGGGCCAAGATATCCTAGGTTACTATGAACTCAGCTACTCTGGAGGCTCTGCTAGTAGTCTCACGCTCAAGAACGGTGGCGACAAGAACGCGGTTTCGAACACCAAAGATCAGTCGAGCGAATATACGTCCGAAGCTCTCACATCCAAAAGTAGAATCGTTGGCGTCAAATTGGCTTTTGCGAGCAAGAATAAGAAAATAATTGGGATTAGCTTTATGGAGATAGATGTGAAAGATGGCGAAAATAAAGCCGTGGGGAAGATTGTCACGGAGGGGGGGACTGTGCCGGGAGATGTGGTTGTTGAATGTCAAGCGCCTGAAGGGTACGGTTTAAAAGGGTTTTATGGGCACGCTCAGAAGGACAAAGTAATTGAACGCATCGGCGTGATCTGGGGGAAATGATTGTCGCAGTCGCTGAATATCATTTTGTAAATGAAATTTAACTAATTAGCTGATAACCTGCTATTTTGTTTCAATTTAGGTGGTCTAACAGAAGACTCACCTGAGTATTCAATAACTTCTCAGATACGTCGAGGTATGAGCCTTACGCTACTTGAAATTGAACAGAAAATCGATATCAAAGGGGTAGAGGGCCTGTGGCTCTCTCCGGACTACGCTATGGTTACTGCGTTCAACTTGTGTGTCGTCTTAACTGGGTTTTTTAGACTCTTCACTAATATTTTGATCGTCAGGTTTGGTGGACTAATGACTGGTACCAGGAAGTTATGGAACATTGGTCTCATTGGCGAGAGTCGCCTCGTTCTTCTGGAATGGCTCTCCGATGATCGGTCGTGCTTGCTTTCGTGATGGTCCCAGACTATAGGACCGGAATTTTAATTTTTGATGAATCAGGACATCAAAATAGCTCACATACAACATATAACCAGTCAAAGCTTTGGTCGCTTCTTACGTGTAAGACACTCGACCCTTGGTTTAACATCGTTTACTTGAGTGATGTAGACGTCACAGGCTGTGCCTATCTTATCTATACCCACGGACAAACCCTTATTTAGTTCATCTCTACTTCATATCGAACCCTTACATTCGTTCACAACGTATACAAAGCCTCTCTCCTGTTCCCCCAACTTTATCTCGAACAACGAGTATCTTGGCAAGTCTCTTGCATGACTTAAGCTTCGACCTCGTTGTCTCTACTCGCTCTTCGGCTGCTCGGTCGTACCGACCTTACATAGCTGCCTTCAAAATTAGAGCGATTGGGATTGGGGGCAACAAGATACGTTTGTACTCAGCACCAGTGTACTGTTGTAAAACACAGCTCTGTGATGTACGCAGCTTTATATCATACGAGTCTTTCATTCGATCTGCCCGCATAACCTAAATCAGTGGCTGTTCTTTTGATCAATCCCCGAGTGTATGCGCGCGAGCCTCATGTTCACATACATGACGTAGTGAGAATCGACCGAATGTACGACGAAGGATAACGTTATCGTACATGAGATCCAAGCGCATATACCTACGTGCTAGACTTGGCTATTTATGTGGACCAATTGGAGCCCAGGAGACAGTTCAAGTTGCATTTACAGTATGGCTGAGATGATCGGTGCCATATCGTGATTCGTGATCAGATGTAGCGCTATACCTGCAAGCCATCCAGGTCTATCCAATTATCCAATTGTTTGGTATGCCTTCCATAATAAGAGACTAAAAGTGAGTTTCAAGTTGGGTCAATCGAGGATGGAGCCTATAATTATAGCGCGCTTATTCACTAGCATATAACTAGGATCCGCAAGCACCGCAAACTTGTAGAGGAGCACCCCAAATCTCTGATCGTCGTTTAAACAGACATTCCGTGAGTAGAGGGAGAAGAGGAATGCCTCGTTTATGATGGCTTACGACACGACGTAGTTGAACATCTTGCTCCAAGAGCGGAACAGTCCGAAAATAGAACAGCCCTTAGTCTTCGTTGTCATCGGAGGGTGCTCAAGACGGTGTAAATCTCGATTGAACACAAGCTAAGTATGATGAAATTATTAACTGATGGATCTCTCTCAAATATTTAAGGAGCAAAGGCGATCTTTGTCGTATCACACAAGTTCAATTATTAAGGTGCACAACGCGGGGCACCCAATTTGGAGTGAGCAAGAAGATATCTAACAAACAATAAGTTAACGGGTAATTTAGATCAGTCTCTTTGACTTCTTGTGGCGTGCGACCTAAACTAGAGGCTATTCAGTGGAGAGAACATGCAGTCTTGGATCAGGTATCATGATTCTTCTGTGATACATCGCGTCTTGGTTCCGTTTTCCCGTCAGCTCCAAGACATCTCGGAAAAGGAATACGCCCAAGTTCACAGACAGATTGAGCCGACATCATTCTGAGTGTGTATCATGCAATGCCGTTCTCTCCAAATATATAAACTGCCCGAGGAGTCGCCTTGTCCCTTCATCCCGACTACTAGACGGTACCAATTGAACAGAGTAAGAAGCAATTACCCACGCTGCGTTTGACTATTGACGATTGAACTATCTTCCCATAGTGACTAACAACTCTGAGGCCGCCGATTTGAACATGCTCCGTCCTACAGAAAAAACAGAAACGTACGACAATTACGAGGATGCTGTGACGGCAGCAGTGAACTGGGTGACCAACAAGCAGTTTCAGTCACCGAGGAAACGGACTGATTTTAGTAAGCCGATGCATTTGTATCATAGGTACCTTGTCGTCCATATCGATCGATATTCAAACACTGACAAGAGTCTCTATGTATAGTAAAGGAGTTGGAGGAGGTATTCCCAAGGGTGAAATCAGCGGTAGGATTCTTTGCTCGTGATGTCCTACCGGGTGATTTAGTCTTTGCAGGACTATGCATAATTACAGATGCCGGCCAAGAAGCCGATTTTATCCGCATCGATTGGGACCCGAATTCAAACAAGCAGCTACACTTGAACGCGGTGTACATCGGAAAGGCTACAAAAATTCCAAAAGGGGATGATCGATACACTTGTGCAATCACCGTTCGTGGAAAGGGGAAAAAGGACCTAGATCAATGGGTGTATGATCTTCAAGAGCTGAATGCGCAACAAATCTGGAGATTTTGGTCCCTTGGTCAGCAGCCTCCCCACAAAAAGATGCCAGGAACTTTGGGAGAAGACTGATGTGAGTTGTGTACCCTCAATCACCCACTCAGGCGCATTCCTAATTGTCTATTCTTGACATAGTCTACCGAGGGAGAAAACCGCAAGTGACAAATGTGTTAGCTGTGGATTGTGGATTGTGCATTATGAGAACTCGAACGCAAAGGGTCAATGAATGAAAACGTGATTTGGTGCTTTTATCTAAGGCCCACGCGGAATTGCGTATAGCGAATTGGCAGGCGTAGCAATTACGTGTAGTCGATGGTGGTGATCAAGAAATGCCAAGAAAAACAGTTATGAAAATTGTAATAACAGGAGCAGCAACAGTAATTTCGCTGGTGAACTGACCCAGAGTAGTTCGTTTACTGTCTAAGTTGGACTGAGGAGCAGAACCAACAACAACAATCCGCTTATAGATTTAGTCGATTTGCTGTCATCGGTTTACTATTGCTACTAGGGTTCGAGCCAATTGCATTGCTTCCATCATAGACTCAAAACAATCATCATTGTGAAGGTTTATCACCAACTTGATAGCGTACATTTAAATAATAGCCATGCGACTGCAGGGGAGGCACTATAACTGAAGATTGCTCACACAGACTTGCTAATCTTCCTAGTCGCTTTTGAAACGGTGAGCCGTATTCGAGAAACATATCGTGCTAAGTATATCAAAATCTAATTAAAATATACGTTAGATGGCATAGGTTGCTATCTAGTACACAAGTCAGCGCACCGTGTCTACAAGAAACTGGATAGCGTAGGCCGTCGCAAGAGTTGGCAGCACCGCATCCCTATGATATTGAGATTTACGATTAGCAAAGTGAAAGAAAACACCCGGGCACCACGCACTTATCTATCCAACCGAACAACTTTGCCCGTTCGGAGTCCGAAACATCAATAGGAGGAAAATACATTTGGTATTTGCCGATGTTCAGTAAGGCTAAAAGTGCTACAACAGCGCCCATAGTGAAACGAGATATGATGGAAGCCCATTGAAAGCGGTCTTGGAAAAGCAAACTCAGTGTGTCGAATAATAACGATCCCTGTCTTATACATACCTCGCGGCCACGACTGAACTAGATTCAAGAGGGCAAGGATAATAAACGTTGATGCGCTTAGCCCCATAATGTATCGTGTGTTATTGACGCTTGGTTTGATCAAACCCCAGATTATCTAACGAACGAATCAGTCGATAAAACTAGGAAATTAACGAATTATCAACTACATTCTCCAAATTGTAGGCCAGGTCGCTCCTATAATCCTACATAGAATCATAAGCTATGATGTTACCGACGGTTACAGCCAGTCGCTTACCTCAAATGTAAATTCGTAATCATACATGTATTGAGTGATATTATTCTGAACGCCCTCATCGATTGTGTCATTGCTCATGAAGCTCTATTTCGGCACGTTAGCTGAGGTGCTCAGCAGATATGCAACAAGACTTGCCGTATATATGTTTACTACTCCTTGCGTTAGTACTCTGTAATACCAAACGTTGTATATTTCCTGTATTGCCTGGTCACTGAACTCAGTGGCGTTCATTGCCGTTAAGTTTTGGGTGTAAAGATCTTCGAGCTTTTGGGATTCATCCACCAGTTTCATCCCCGCTTGAAGGAGTAGCTTCGCAAAGGTTTCGTTGAACTGTGATTCGCTTGTATCCGAGTACATGATGTTATCAGCTTGGTCAACGAGATACCAAGTCGAGTGCAGGAAGTTCTGCAGATGACGATCAATTGATAAGTAGATGCACCTCCTGGCCATTCAGGCGTACCGTGAGAACCAGCTGATTCTTGACGCCTGAGTGACAAATTTGAGACGCATATAGCATGGAAGAACAACGCCACACACCCTGAAGTAGTAGTATGACACAGAGCAGCCACGGCCAATGTAGCATACTCCAAGCAGCACGACGGCGAACAGGCTTTTGCGGAGCTGGACCTTGGAAGTATAGATAAACGAGAAGGAAAATAATAACGCCAGAGCAGCCCATGCCAACGAGCAACTTCTTCTGGAATCCTGGTGCCGAGTCGAGTTTGTAGAGCGTACCCGCAATTCCATTGATGCCCTATCCATGATAATGATTAGTGGAGCAACAGAAACGACTTGATCGCAGTACATACTTCTCCTACAATAATGGTAGTAAGCCCTGTGAACCTATTAACGATGGATCCGTGCGATTTGAGTCGGAGATCATTGTTGATATCCCACTGGAATCGGATGATGTGTGCAACAACCTCGATGATAACTCCGGCAAACCACATGGCAAGTTTGATTATTGCCGGGATTCTGTTCTCTCCGTGTAATTTCGTTAAGATATAGGCTCCGAAGAATATCAGAGTAGATAGGAGAAGCGCAAGGGGTACAATTAGAAGCCGACGAGGGTAGCGCTTAGGCTTAGATGTGACTCTTGCATAATAGAGGACTGGTTTCGGAGATAATTTAGCGGATCTTCTTGAGTGAATTTTGTATCAAAACATACCTCGTGCGTGCTGGATAAAAAGGATGAGCCTGTCATTCAAAATCAGCCTTTGCTATGATTGATCGGATGCTACATTACACACCTACTAATTGCAACAACTAGAGCTATCCGTTCGAACATCTTTCTGGTTGAGTTCTCTGCAAGGTATACTTTTGGATCCATAGTCAAAAGGGTGTCAGAGCTCCACGTTGTTGAACCGGGTGAGTGCGTGATGTACGTAAGAATGTCAAGGCCTAGATATGCCAGAAATGTGAGCACGCTTCAATAGAGCGACAATAGCCAAT
>JAYRCO010000690.1:0-19145 GCA_037042815.1 Ceratobasidium papillatum
CGCGGGAGCTGAAATAGAGGTAATTGAGCTAGCAGGTGGCCGCATTTCATCTCATGTCTCATGCCTGAGTAACCAAGTGCCCGAGCTCAGCACGCTCTGGGAATCAGAAAGCGCCTCACAACCCGTAGTCCCCGATCATGAGCTGGATTAACCACGTTGTGCTTGGCCCATTGAACGACTGACAACATATAGCAAGCAACTGCGGGGCGACGATCAAACATGGTTGTTGTTGGGGAAGGCGCGGGGGAAAGAAATCTAGAAACAAGTCTCCACGGACACGGACTGACGTCGATGCTAGACTCGAATCGGCCGCGTCGGTCGGCATTGGCTAGGAATTCGGAGGCGAGTGCCGGTTTATAGGCTATAGGATCGATCGTGAAAGCTTGATCGAGTATATGCACCACCGGTGGATCGTTCCTGCGGAGTGTCCGGCTGCCAGCCTAGATCGAGTGGAACAGGTGCGGCTACCCTGAGATGAACGAGTAGTGCCAGTTTATGCGTTGTCGTGCCCAATCCATCGCGGAACAAGTCGGCGCTGGGGGGCGTGGCGTCTGGGCTGGTGTGGGACGAGCACAGCTATGCACGCGAGCAATAGAGAGTGTGTCAGATCTGGTCGCGTGTTGCGACAGGAGCGCGACCTGCCAGGGCGAAGTTTTTTTCGTTTTCGTTCGACGTAGAAAAGATGACGCCGAACAAGCATGGCAGGCAGTCCAAATCTGGAAGTAGGCTGCAGATCAGTGCGCGATCAGTGCGCGAAAAGTGACGATATGGACAAGTCGAGCGGGTGAGTCCCGCCTTCGAGAACGATGCGGGGAGCCAGGAGACAACGATCAGAAAGTTTCTGGGTGGGAGGAGATCGACATGATGTCGAAACGATATTAGCTGAGAATATTGGGCTCAGGCCGATTGGGCAATAGTTAATTTGCAGAAGCGCATGACCGAGACACGCGTGGTGCATGTGAAAAAGCCAGTTATAAAATATTAGGCAGAACCGGAAACAAATGTATGTATTGTATGTAGAGTGCGGAGAGCTTGGGGCAAATTTTCTTGGTGGGTGCGGGTAGTGTTGGTGTCGGCGCTGGCCCCAGTGCTGAATCGGGCGGGATTTGTGGGGATGGAGAGTGCTCCGAAACTAGCGCCCCGGTTGCTTACGGAACGCGATTGGCCGGCTAAAGGCTGTGTATCGAGGGGCAGGTACGTCAAAATCCTGATGTGGAACCCTACTGATTTTCCGGAAAGGTGGCGGATTTCGTCTGGGCGCACAAGGGAGCCCGCGCTTGAAGCCAAAAGAGCCAGAAGAGAGCGTCGACGTCGCGTACAAATAAGTTCGGTCGGCGAGCCACAACGAACAACTCACCAGCCCCTATCAGCCCACACATACATATTGCAGCGCACTGCACACACACATTCCTGCTTTGCCACCACTGGCCGTCTAGCGCTCACCCGCACCGCTCTACCTGGCGCATTTGCTCGTTGGCTGCATTGTGGTGAGCTCATTCGTCGTGATTCATCTTGTGGGGTGATTAGCTAACGTGTGTTGGGAAGTCAGTGCGCATGGTCCAGCCAGCGCGCAACTATAGCAGGACTCTAACTACGATCACAAATCCAGAGTGAGCCCAGCAACGCATTCCTGCAGCCGTGTGCGCCTGCTCATTCGATTTTGCCCGTTTGGTCCGCCGCTACAGCCTAGGCGCTATCGCACACACCGCCAATCACTGGGCCCCCGTTTACCGTATGTATATCTCACTATTTAATCCCGAGCTCGCAATTGACACTCTCCCTCCTCGCCATCCCGCACTATTCACGCTCGAATCCTCTCCTCGGCCACACAACGTGTCGGCGCTACCTCACCCCCGGGTAACTCAAGGCAGCCTGCCTGCCACCTCCCTCTCGTAGCCGACTCAACGCCTCCGATCTGCGCAAAGCTCCTGCCTCATATCCTATATCTAGTACCTAGTACCGGTCCGAGCCATGTCGCGAATGCCCCACCATCAGCACTCGCGTTCCTTTCCCCACAATCATACCCATCTTCGAGCACCTCAGCCCGGGTCGTTGAACCCGCTCACTCCACCTACTCTGAATATATTTGCGCCTCGCTCCCCTGGGCCCACTCTTTCTATCCCCACAGACACACCACCGTCCTCTGCGCTCTCGCCGCGTAGCCCATTGTCACCACCCAGCCCTGGTCCCCAGCTGCGCGGTCGTGTATCCAACCTCTCGCTCGACATCACTGGCCTCAACGTTGCCAGTGGCCCCAACTCGGCAAGTGTTAGCTCAGCCCAGGCTTCTCCACTCATGAGTGCTTCGACCCTTGTCTTTACCGGCGGAATCAATCACAACGCCATGCTCCATCCTAATTACCTCAATGCCCCGCCCCAGAGTCAAAGCCAAACCCAGAGCCCGGTTCAGACATCCGGGATGTTCTCGTTTGAGGTTCCGTCTGTTGGCCAGGCCTCGTCTTCGGGACACAACAGAAAACGAAGCTTATCCGGAGAGCCGCGGAACGATAGCCCCACTCGGCCCCTGACAGGGACTGGCACAGAGCAGTATGATTTCTTCTCTGGCTTCCTCGATGGCTCTTATAACATGCCTACCTCGAACGGTGTCAGCCCAGGAGCAACGGGCAGCGGCAGCCCAACGACCACGTCAGACCCCGATCCTGACGTTGACGCCGACATGGATAGCGACCTCAAGGACATTGACATGGGCAATGGTGTGTTCGGCGGGCCGAGCCCGGGCTCATCTAACGCAAAGCCCAGCAACAACAATTTTGTTACAAAGCTCTTCCAGTGCGTTGTGTCGTTAGGGTCGTGGCTGGGCAAGCTAATGACGTGCCTTGCAGGATGATCAATGATCCCAAGTCAGCTAGCTTCATCGCATGGAATGAGCACGGTACCAGGTCAGTACTCGAAATCTGGCTCTTGTAACGTTCTAACGCCGTCTCTTAGTTTTATTGTACAGAGTGTTGGCGAATTTAGTCGCAGTATTCTAGGGTCTCATTTTAAGCACAGTAATGTCCGTCGATCTCATCTCTTTAATTCCGGCGCTCTAACCCCCCGGTGCCTTTTTAGTTCTCGAGCTTCGTTCGGCAACTAAACATGTATGGATTCCATAAAGTTAACAAAGTGGGTTGTTTCATTCTCAGCTGGGATCATATATTCAAGGTTAGAGTAGACACCGCGCTCTCAGCGCACCTCTCAGGACAACCAGACCTGGGAGTTCTCCCATCCCAAGTTCCTAAAAGGCAGGGTGGACTTGCTTGACCAGATCAAACGCAAAGCCCTGGACAATGAGCCTCCTGGTCGTACTTCGCGAGTCGAGCTGCCCGCCGAAGTCGCGGCACAACTCCGGCGGATGGTGTCAGAGCACCAGAGCCTGAAACGTGCGTTGGCAGAGGAGCGAGCAAGGGTTGAGGGGTTGACGGATGTAGTCAAGATGTTGTATGACATGGTGGCGGCTACGCATCCAGGTCAAAGTCAGTCTTTCACGTTCTCCCTCGCTTAAGTACTCCAATGCTGACCGAATGCTGCGCAGTGCCAGGCCAGTTCCCAAACGATCTGCTCGATCCTAGCGAGAACCCGCCTATTTATATTACTTCACCGTCCGACTCTCCTTTGCCGCCACCGCCCTTTCAGCTACCAAATGGTACTTTCTATTCACCAACCACTTCACCAACCTCACCCGACTTTCCTCAACCCCAAGATGGACGCGGAAACATAAAGCGCATGCGCGTCGACGACCCTAGTTTCACAACTGCCGGACTTGGCCTTGATCAGCATCGCGGGCTGAACCAGTCACACCCGCACCCGCATCCGCAACACTCCCAGACGCACCCCACACTCCCAGTCACGCAGCAGGAGTCACAAGGGGAAGGCTCGCGTCGGCTATTGAGGGCGCGAAGCGACTCGGCGCCCCATGGGCTTGGCCTAGGCCAATATTTGACCAGTATGGCTCCACAACAGGGCGGTCGGCCGCGTAGCGGTTCCAGCCTTGGAGGCTTCGTTGGGCAGCCAGGCCAAAACTCAGGGGTCAAGGACGAGTACAGTTTGACTATGGGATTGGGACTTGATATGTAGATGTCGTTGGTTGTGTGTCCGGAATTTGGATTTAAGGTACGACTGAATTGATCTATTGCTTGTTTCTTTTCTTTTTCTTGTTTTCTCTCTCTCTATCCTGTATCCCTGCCCGGATGTCGCTGCTCAACCTCACAGTCGTTTTGCCTGCGTATATACCTCCTGTCTCTGATCTGCCGTTGTCATTGTGTGTATATTGGGGATCTCGCGTCTTGGCCAGTTCTAGACCCCAGTTCGCTTTTTTTTTTGGTGGTCTCCGACTAAGGCGGTTGGTTGTTGTTTTGTGCTATCGCACCTTACATATTGTGTCTTCTTTTTACTTGATATTTCATCTCTTCATTTACTCGTGTATTCAGGGCTGTACTATACTTGGGCCGAATATCCATGCATCTTGTACAGGAACATGTGTGAACTCTGGTCTCGGGGTGATTATGCATTGACTAGGTCTTGGGACACCAAAAGTTTTTGCTATGTGGGGTAAAACTTGTTCGCATACACAACTGATAAGGTGAGCGCGATGACGAGGCCTGATTTGTGTTGCATAGCCGAGGTGGAGGCGAGCTGATGTGTTTGATAACCTAATCGGGCTTCAGGGGCTGAGGCGATGCACCCAGGGGCGCGCAGCGCCTTGAGCTCGGAGGTTCTCCGAGTTTCTTCGTAGACTTGAACATATATCCAGACACTCCGAACGAATCTCCGAGCTACTAGTGCTAAACCAGACGCTTCCGACTCTCACTGTTATAGATGGATGGCCAACTAGAACCTAGCGACAAGTCGAATGCACCTGCTGCGGCGAGTACCAGCACGGTCGTTGCACCTCCTAACGTGACCAAACCTGAGCCTGTTGTCGAGGAGTCTGAACGAACATCAACTATAACCAATGATAAACTAGAACCTACATCTCCATCTGTGTCTAATTCTAGGGCGGGTGGTGTTGCGGAGCCACCCCGCCTGGCGGTTGTAACCGACATCCAAATACCACAGAATTTTAATTTCCCGACGTCACCTCCACCAGCATCTTCTTCCTTTACAGTGAAGCCTCGATACAACACTGATGTACTCGATGAATTTGACCCGCTCGTAACCTCAAGTGGCAGGAAGTCTCCAGTGCAAGCACCTAAACCGATACGAACACCGAAGAGCACCACGCAAGAATTGCCGCCTTCTTCTGCATTAGCGACGGTCGCAACCTTCCCATCCATCACGAGTCTCGCTAGATCGTTTATTTCGAGGCCGTCTTCGCCTGCTTCGGCCACGCGACCGGATTTACCTTCGCCCAAGAGAGGGACGAGTGCGCTGCCGCCACAGTCTCCCGCCACACGAACCAAACCGACACATGGCTCAGCGCTTTCGACTTCTACTACTGCTGCTGGCCCTACTCTCGCCCCCGCCCCTGCGAGTCCAAACCCGCCACACGATCCAGAACAGTTTGACTTTCCAAGGTTTTTGGATCAGCTCAAGTCGAGACCAGCGGACCCAGTAGCCAAGTACCTTCGCAGGCAAGTTGCACTTTTCTTGAGTCAGGTCAGGTTATGTTCTAACACGAATGCATTAGTTTCTTGCATAATTTCTCGAAGAAAATATTTACGGTAAACGACCAAATCAAGTTGGTCCATGATTTTCTTGTGGTAAGTTCATCGGATGTAGTGTGTGGATAGGAACTAACGTTCGGCTGGTTAGTTTATCTCTGCAAGGATGCAAGAGTGTGATATTTGGAAGAAGAACTCGGAAGTTGAGTTTGATAATGCAGTCGAGGCGATGGAAAAGCTGGTAATGAACAGGCTATACGAGTTGTGAGTGGGCTCGGTGTGGATGAATATATAAATTCTGATGGCTCCTTTGTAGCACCTTCTCTCCTCAAATTGCAAGGAGTGGAAAACCGGTGACAACAGACGATTTAGAGAGGGACCGAGTCCTCAAACAGAGAATCGGCTTGTTTGGGTGGATTAAACCTGAGCATCTCGACATTCCCATGAAGTTACCAGAGAGCGGTGACCCATTAGACGATAGGATGGGGAACCTGTCTCCCACGAGCGCTGAAAAGTCGGCTGACAGCGAGATTAGTATGGGGTTTCTGTTGTTCGCTCAGCAAGGTATGTTACGATATTTGATGGAAATTATCCGTTAAACTGGTGAACTAGAAATGAATAAGATCGATCACTACAAGGCTCCGAGGGACAAGCTGATATGTGTTCTTAATTCGTGTAAAGTTATATTTGGTACGTATATGCCTATCTTGTTCGCGTCGTGATAATACTCACGAACTTCTCAGGCCTTATTCGACATCTACAGGAGGATGGAGGAGCTGATAGCTTCATTCCGTTGCTTATCTTTGTTCTGCTGCGAGCAAATCCTGAGCACCTCCTGTCGAATATCGAGTGGGTCTATCTCTTGATACTATGCACGATATGGGCTTACATCATTTGTTCACAGGTACATCAATAGGTTCCGCAGGGCAAGCAAACTGCAGAGCGAAGCTGGGTACTATCTATCGAGCTTGGTATGTCGTACACTGCGTATAGTTTCATGTATCTTTGTGATTAACGACCCCCAGATGGGCGCCGTGTCCTTTATTGAAACAATGGACCACACCTCCCTGTCAAATATCACACAACAGGAGTTTGAGACGTGCGTACTAGAATCTTGCCTTAACGTATCTCACTCTGACCGTTTTTTATGTGTAGTAATGTAGAACGTGCTATTCTCGCTCTACCTCCATCCCCTGACCCATCGTCTCCAGCTGGGATAGCTCCGTTTGTCTCCTCCCGATCAACCGGTTCTGACCTATCACAGTTTGCATCGGCCTCGAGTTCATCATCCATCGGCGAAGAGTCTGCACGAACACTGCAACTGCCTCAAGTCGCGGCCATCGCTGAGGACACGCGCAAATTCCTTGAGCGGACAGGGGAGTCGATATCAAAGCCTCTAAACGCGATAGGGCGTATTTTGAGCGAAGTGCTCGATGATGAACCTGCTAGTCCAGGTCGAGGATACCCTGGTGCGTCCGGCCAGGTTCCTTATCGTGTGCGACAAAGCCAGCCCGGCACGCCTCGTGAACAGCCAGGCTTGCTTCCACCTCTACAGTTTCCCAACCTCGGCCTTAGTACCTCGTTCCCGACCACGCCCGACTCGGGACGAACTCCACCACGGGCTGGCAGCCCTCTCGACTTTTCGGCGATGCAGGCAGAGATCGACCGAGCGCATTCCGCCGCTGCAGACGCTGCCCGGAACACACTGCAGCAAATATTCCCGACGATGGATCGTGAGGTAACAGATATGGTATTAGAGGCGAATAATGGTGATCTGGGGTTAAGCATTGATAAATTGTTGGAGATGAGTTTGGCTGAGGGCTGAGGAACAGCTTATGTCAGTCATTCTTGCAACTTCATCCGATGAAGATTGCGGTTTGCAAGGATGTGCTACTAGACCTGGATGTTAACATAATACCTATAATCTTGCATATAATGAATACCTTGACCCCACAAATCCTTTAAACGTAAGTGGATTCTTCTTCTCCCCCGCACTGGTCAAAAGTCGTGAAGACCACGTTGCTTTCGGTGTAGAGAAGGCTTAAATCGTATAACATCACCTTATCTCCGTCTGACGCATGGACGTTCGGCATCGCCAAGAACACAACCAGGCGAACACAACATGCTTCATTTCACCCACCACGTTTCCCATATTACGAGCAGATCTTGACTACGGACGAGCAACTGATTACGCGTTCCATAGAAACCTCTATGACGCATATACTGGATGCTTCCATCCCGGAGAACATTATTCGAACACCCACAGAAAGTTACCCCATAGGACAGAGCCTGAGCATCGACTAGTTAACAATGCATCCGATCTTGCTAAGAATTCCACTAAGTTATCAAATCAGGATACACGCAACCCCCGACGACCTAGTCGCACGGTCGTAAATAGCAATTATATGCGCGTGCAAATAGAGCAATACGAAACGAGAAGCTTCTCCTCATAAACTGACTGTAAAAGATAGAGCGCTCGGCGTCGGTTTATTGCCGTTGTTGGGTCGATCGCTTTCTCGATTGGGTTTGAGTGTGACGATTCTACCCTGTCCGTTCTAGGCTTGCAGCTCCGGGTGTTTACAGCTCCGGCTTCATTACTAGCGGCCCTTATATCATCCTAACTTCCAATCTAAACTAGACTACTTTCCTTAGTATGTATACAATGCAGGTCCCCGGCTTTTGTCGGACGATGTCTCACAAGTGAGGCGGCAGCATGAATTTGTGGAAGTGAGTTATGTTTCAGACATTCTGAAGCTCTATATCGAATACTGTTCTATGGTGTCATATAAAGTTTGCAAGGACTCTCTCCGCTTGTATCGAGTGACTCGACAATCATATAGCTGCCCCGCACTGGTATGCAGGATACTATACTATCCCATGTTATGACCTGGTGGCTACTGCTGAACAAGGAGCTAATTCAAGTAAACTGTATGCGTCGCTTTACTGCCCGGAATAGTTCGAGAGCGACCCCCGCGTTCCAACTCTGATCGACGGAGGCTTTGTGTTGGGCTCGTTTAATTTGTCCCTCTACCCTCCCGGCGACTGTCCGAACCCATGGAGGCTCCCTTGATGTGTAGATTAAAGGCGCCGCCGTCGGGCTCATGGCGGTCAAAGTGTCGCTTTCCAGTAGGACATGGCTTAGGCGCATGAGTGCATCCGGATCCTCGAAGCGTACATTATGGTTCGAGTCCCTCAGTATTCTGATCCCTGGTGCGAAAATCAAATTCGTAACTCGCGGCCAGCCTCATTCGCATCAGAAACCTGGCATTTGCAGACTATTTTAATATATGAGACTGTAAGATCAAGTACCGTAGAACTATCATATAAACTCAGCTGAGTGACTGCCTTTGTCTGCTTTGTAAATATTAGCTTGTATGAAGAACACTAGATGGATCACATTTGAACACTGAACTAATCGACCACAAATAGAAAGCAGGTTACACTCAAAGACAACACACCAAAGCAAACAAAAACACAAGTCCGTACTATATAGAACCCAGTGACAGTGTACGCTATGACAGAACCATATTAACAGAAACAAGTAGTGTGGTAATAAACTTGTAGAGTTTTAGGTATTTCAAGTCGGAAGAGGTTTATCAGGCATTAGCGTTGGGGAACAGGTAGTGTGCTAGATGGGTACGCCTTTTCGGCCATATCAGCTTGCTGTGCTGACCGCCTCTTATAGGCCCAACCGGTTACTGCTCCAGTCACTGCCCCTGTTACTCTGTATAAAATAATAAGTAAGAGCGCTACTTCCCGAGTGTGGTCGTAGTGCTTACCTATGAGCGCCAACCCCAGCCATCCCCGGACCCGACACACCGGACACACCGGACACGGTCGAGATTGGCCGGGCTTGACTTAAACGATTCCAGGAGAAGTGAGAAAGGGGTCGATTTCTCGCTTGGCCGCCTTCGGGCATCCCATCATCAGCAATTATTTTGATGGATCGACTCTCGTCCATAGATGCGCGCCTGAGCCGAAGGCAGCAGAGAGCAAAGAGTACGAGCAAAATAAGCCCTACAACTCCTCCAACCGCCCCTCCTATGACTGCAGTATTGTTGGATTTGTGAAGACTTTGGCTGGTCGCGGCTCCCGCAGTATTTGACGAGGAAGCGGCGCTACTAGATGATGATGACCTGCTGCGAGGTGAGCACGAGGTGGGACAGCCAGAGTGAGGACAAACCCTTCGGCCCAAGTTGAAGCCACCAGATAGTCGAAACGCAGCATAGTGCCTTCCTCTTGGTTGGTCAATGTCAGCGTATGTTCGCCACTACCAAATCCATCTGCATAATACTATTACGTAATTAACAAAAGGCTAGATATCCTCCCATTCAAAACTCACTAATAAAGCGGGTTGGCGGAAAGTGGAGGTCGTTCCAATCAATGACATAGCAGTTTGCTGGTCCACTTGTGCGTCGAATCTGCCCGAGGAGCTGTCCGTAGAGCCGAAAACATATACGGCATCCCCTAAAACGATGGTTAATGCAGTGTTTGAGCAAAGAGGCAAGCACTTACCTGTAAAGCGAACCGCGACCGATGACCCGAGGGTAGAAGTGGCGCTAAGGTACTGCGTTTAGTGAACCAAACATGATGTCTTGTAAGTCGACTCACTGAACAGTACTCCCGTGATATGAACCACTGGTAAGAGTTGAATCGACATCGGTCCAGGAGCCAGATGGCGAGTATGATACAACGCCAGAAGCGTCGGCGTCATCTATCTGAGTCGAGTTGGTGATTGACGATCTGCGAGGACAATGGGTTTTTCGATGCACAGGAGATACGTTGAGTAAAACTTACACTCCAGCTTTTCCAGTGGTCCATCTGATTTGATCAATATCCAAAAAGTTGCCTAAAGGATCCGAGTTTGTGATAGTGACCTGCCGATTATTGATCAGTAGGCTGGTTAACGCTTCTACGAAGCACTCACGGTGTGCTCGCCCCAGGTAAGTCCCTTGGCCTCAGCAAGGAGTTGCATGTTTTCTATCGTAGTGCTTGATCCATCAAGCTCCCCGAGGGATGTACCGTCAATGTCAACTTCAAAAGTGCCCTGTTGAAGCAATGCACATTTAGAAAACGCAGAACAAGGACGGCGCTAGTACCAACATGACTTGGGCGTTTTGATCTATTGTGACATTTTCAGTAAGAACCAACAGTCAGAAAAGTGAGAGCGCTTACCCATAGATATACACTGCAGTTCCTGTAAACTTGAAACTAGCGGCTGCGCCTACTTCCGAGGTGGAGTGATATGTATTAAGCCAGTATTGGTCGACAATATCCTCATTTGCAGAATCGTTCCATTCCCCAGTATATGTTATGAGTGGGCTCCCATCATCTATAGTGATATCGTGGGTTGCCATTGATGACTTGGTTTAGACTACAAGACTGTTCAGAATGATGTAAAAACTAGACAATAGAGCCGCTTACAAGGTAAGGAACGGATAAGAGTTGGTAGATTTATAGGAAAGAAACAGCTGCTCAGAAGGACCGGAATGCGGTGCTTAAGACTACCGTCGATGGCCACAGCAAAATCACGCTGGTGGTGGTCTGCTCTGTAACTTATCTCCTTTGACGTGTGGAAATCTATTGGTCCTTCGATCCAACACAAACAAGCGCTTACCTGCCCCACTCAGCCACATGGGTGTCCCTGTTGGAAATATTCGCTTATGCCAAGCATTTGGACATTTCGTCTCAAGGCGACCATGATTGGCTGAAATGTCTAAAGCCAGGCAAGTAATGTTGTCGCATACATCCATATCAGGTATATGTATGTGATGCAATTACTACTACCTAACGGGCAAAAGTCATGCTTAAGCATAAGAATGCCACATATGTAAAAAGAGTCGGCTAATACGCGTAAGTCTCGAATCTGTATCGCTTAAGAACTGAGGCCTGAACTCAAGTGCGAGCGAACTTGTTAGGCATATTACGAGACAAACAAATGGTAATATACATAGACGGTAGATCCAAGAGTTTCTAAGGTTGGCCTGTGACATCGTTGAGCTGTGACTTTGGGTGGTCTTGTTTTACTTAACTCACAACCTTGGCACTTCTATGATGATATACTAATTACACATTTTACGATTGAGATATTTCGAGCTATTATTTGATATCCTAGTCAGTATCTATGTTCTAGAGAACCGTCTATGAACAGCCCTCGGGTAAGATTTAACTCTAAGCCATGCACATATCAGATGCTTGCTTGTCATCTAGCAACTCAGACGAGGGACTCTTTTGTCCTCACAAATATCCTCAAAACTGTGCTTTGTGCAGGATTGGGCTTGGGCTCGTAAGATCCGAACCCATGACGCATGCCTGCCTGTTAAAGCGGACGAATAGTGATTAGCGGCGGCTCGGGAGAAGCTAGACGTGACCGCCCCTGATGTGAAAAAACTCTGATCAACAACACGCATCCAGGCCGAGCCTCGTCCTCTTGACCCTTATAATTCCCCACATCCACATTTTTTCGTGACCTTTCTGCTCTGTACTTCGTAGTTTTTCTCTCTTGTGTAATAACACCTACCGTAAGCTGTTACGCCCACCTTATTTTACTCGGTGCTAAACGATCTTCCTAGATCACATCCCAAAAACCTCAAAAAGACCTCCATCATGGGCCGCCTCCATCTTTCGTCTGCTCCTAAATACATCGTACGTCAGGAGCCGGTTTGCGACGACCAGGTCTTTACAAAATGGGCTGGTATGTCCACCCGGGCACCTCAAAGTGTGCTTTCACTCTGCTAGAGGCTCACCGCCGCACAGATCAGGAGTTTGATCCGGAGTCCGAGGTGTTGAGCGGCCACGCGATTGTCTATGAAGCTTTTCTAGACAGGAGCGGCCGCCCTCCAATCCCCGATGACAGCGATTCTGAGCTCAACTCTGAATCCTCGTCCTCGGTTGCCACTGAAGACCACGAGGAGGATGTAGCAGCTCGTCAACGCATGGCCCTCTCGACTACCCCTATGACGGCTCGGACCATGGAGCCAGCCACAATCGATTTTGACGATTTTGTCCGGGTCGAAGCACCGCCGTCCGATTCTGTTGCTGCTACCACGGTGGCTAATACTATCAGTGTCCACCGGCCGAGCTCCCCGCTTCGCCAGTCGGTTACCTTGGACGACATTCCCGACCAGCCTTCATCTGACACACCCGAGGTTGTTCTTCAACGTGGCGACGAAGAGCGCCTGTTCGCCTATTATCAGTCGCATGCACCGCCAGAGCGCGAGCGATTACACTATACAGCACGCGTAGTTCCTCGTATGGAATACCGGCAATGGCCAGCAGCCACAGCTCGTCGGGTCCCTGGCAACCCAAGAGTCCTTCCCAGCATCGCTCGCGTTGGTGCTGAGGTCCAACGTATGCCACTCGCTCATATCTCAACTACAAGCGCCCAACAGCCTCGCCCTCGGTCGGCTTCGGTTTCGGATGTTAGAGTGACTGGAGCCCGTGTTCCTGAGAGATGGTGAGCAGATATCGTCTATTCAACTTGGTTCCTGACTGACGCACAATTTATAGGCATGCAGCTGTGGATGGTGTCGTTATTTCCGGTCGAGTTTTGGCTCAACGTTAGGCGATGGATCAGATGTATCATACCCGAGACTGTAGCACCCATTTGTACGCTCTTTTTTCTCTAGCCACGTAAAATCGGCATACCCCCCAGCCACGGTTCAGTTACCAACATCCCATTCTGCATCCTCGTTCCTTTTCATTTGGTTTGTGCCCTGTAATAATGACGCTAGTCGCCACTGTCTGCGGGCAATACCCCGTCCCTTGCATGGTAATAGGAGCATCCATTCGTTGTTGCCTATCCCAGTTGTCCCAGAAGCCGATCCTCGGCAATTTTTCTGATACCTAGTTGATGGCATGCCTTCATCTGTCGTTAACTCCGCGCGTTTTTGGACGACTTTGACAAGGTTTCGTCGCTGGTGGTCCGCTTGCGTCGAGTCGGCGTTGGCGTCAGACCGGTAACCGATCTTGTAGCACTGCCAAGCGTACTCGCGGACCTATTCATAACTACCTAATAAGGTTATATCAGCGTATTCGGCCATCCACATTTGTCGAGAAAAAGGAAGATTTAACATCTAGGTCATGGATCTTCACACAACTGGCATCGGGTGCACAGTCGACATCGTTGACTGTAACCCTTGGCCAAACGTGATTGGAGCAAGTATGTCTGAAATCATAACACTCCGATTACAATTGGCTTCTTTTAAGAGTTTCAACATATCTATGTGATGGTGTTCTATACAAATACCTTGGGAGGGCTGCCAGGCAAGTGAGTGTATGTGTTTGACGGACAAGCTTGTTTTACACCCAACTGTTACCCATATACGTGTAGCCACCCCATCAATTACCCGCCACTCTTTTCTCTTTTCCATACGAACCCGACCGCGCAGTGAGCGAGAGGATTAGGCGAAGATAATATCTGGCTATACGTTGTGGCGGAGCACCTTCAAATAATACTCGGCGCGACAAAAGTCGTCGAAGACAAACTCGGTACTAGCTTTCAGCAATATCTCCAGGGGAAGAATACCTAGTTTCACGGTATTTCAAGTAATACATCAGTGATTAAGAATTAAGAGTATGCTAGGGTGAATTTACTGCATTATCCGATGCATTCAGCTTCAATCGACCGAGTAAATCATGGCATATGAGCCGTGAAGCCCTCAGTGAAATTCAAGGTCGGTTCCAGAGAAGATGTAGTGCTGTAATAGTCTTTTTCTGTTTCTTTCCACCTTGATGCACATGCAAATCTCGAGCCCGTCGAATCACTTGTGCTGGAATGGATGAGGGGGTTCACTGTAATCACGTTGATAAGTTTTAACACGGATCAAATGACATAAGCGTCGGGGAGGGAATTTGCGCCTCCACTCAATCACTCAACCATCATCAGCCAGTACTCACTTATCTTTCGTCTTACAGGTGCTCATATAGGTATATACTGCTAGGACACCGACGTGTAGCTTTACTTCTCTGCTCGATCCACGGGTTGTGCCATAAAATCGCCTCAGCGATGTGTCCAAATATCACCTGCCGCTTACCGGTTCTTATTTGTCGCATTTTAGCCAACGCTTACTATAACCGCTTCGCCCTCGCCTGCTGAAACCTCGAACCACGCATCCGCGCGAATTTCGACGGCTGATCGACCCAGAGTTCCAAAAGATGGTACGAATGCCTCGGTACGCCTCGGTCCGGGCCTACTTCCCTGGGCTTCTTGGAATATTCATTCTTCGGTCTTATGATGCCTTCTCAGCCCACTATCGGTAAAGACGCAAATCGTATGAGACATTTGGATGTTCCGACGATACAGCCAGACGTTTGGGGGCTAAACTGTGTACTTCGGATAATTCAGACGAGCCACTTCTTCATGAGCTCCTTGTGGGCGCACGTTACTACTCCAGCCTTACGTGTCACAAGCATTTTGTTCCGCTGCTCATGGCCAGACCCATGTTTTCAAACACAGCGTACAGTATATAAAATAGCTGTGCCAAATTAGCTGCTAGTAGAAGCTTGGATCCTGCTTTCCTCGCTCCTGTAGTGCCGTCCACGTTCACTCGCCCTCCGAAGCTCTTTGACAAAATTTTTTGCAATGTATAGCTGGCGGTACTTGTTGTCTTCTCTTGCTCTTATTCCAGGAGTCTTTTCAACCCCTTTGAAGAGGAATGAAACTGTAGAACCAGTAACACCACTCAGCGAGGCTCAGGTCGGAAGCTATATTCCATACGCTTGGTTCGCGGCTGCGGCCTACTGTCCTCAGACCAGCCAAGCTACTTGGACCTGTGGTGAGTTGGTCTTGTCGTATTTTAGAGTGATTCTTCCGGCTGAAGCGAATGCGTGTAGGCTCATGCCAAGCTCCCCAAGTCAAGGACCTAGTCGTGTATGCCAGCGGCGGAGATAGCAGTGTGGTTCAAAATTGTAGGCTTATGGTTTGGCTATTGTCGGAGCTAGGATAACCCAAACTGTGACGCAGGGTATGTAGGATGGTGGCCGTCTGGAAACTCGGTTATTGTGACACACGAAGGCACATCTTTAGATATGTAAGTAACGGTTTTATTATCCCATTCACGAAGCTAACATCGCAACTATTTTAATTTTCCTACTGACCAACTGGACGACCTATAGTGTTCCTGTTCTGAGAGATGCAACTTTTATTCCCGTTCCCATTGATCCAATCCGTTTCCCTGGTGCCCCGCCGCTGACGACAGTGCACAAGGGCTTCCACGATGGTCATGCACTCACAGCAGCAAAGATACTCAAAGCTGTGAAGGAGATCATCGCTGAACGGGGCGCTACAAAGGTGACAACTGTTGGACATTCATTAGGCGGTGCATTTGCATTGTTGGATGGGCTCTATTTGAGGTCAAATCTACCCTCTTACATGCAGATCGTTACACGAACTTTTGGTCAACCCAGAGTATGTGTCATCGGCTGAAATACGTAGTGCAGGTACTTCATTTTACTTTTCTAGGTTGGAAACGATGTGTTTGCACAGTTTATGGATCTGAAGGTAAGTATATTTGAACTCAGAGGATAATAAAAAGTCTATTTAATCTAACAAAACGTCTTACAGGTGCCTGATACTGCCCGCATCACCTTGAAAGGGGATATTGTGCCAGTTCTACCACCTCGTGAGTAGCAGACTCATATGCATGGGACGGCTCCTAATCGAGACTGTAGTCATCACGTTATATCGACACAGCAGTGGTGAAAAACACGAGAACGCCAAAGGCGTTTATAATGATTGTTCTGGTACGTTGATTTATCTTATCGGGATAAGTGAACTAAATCAGACTTGCTGGAATAGGTCGCGACAATTTGGATGTCAATTGTTCTACCGGTCAAATTCTCGCTGGTGGTATAAACTTGCCCGATCACCTTGGACCATATCCTGGTGGAGTAAATATGGGACCGGCTGGTTTGACTCCTTCATCTCTGTGCTAATCGTTTATAATATGGTTGTGGCTAGTAGTGAGAATGTGTCCTATTCTATCTCTTGTAGCCATTCGATAAAATGATTCAACGATAAACCATATGTGTTGGACATCCGAGTTCTGGTGTCTGACTCCTAGAATGAGCTCACTCCAATTTCAATGATATGGCATGTAAAAGGTTGTATTTCCGACCACCCATCGTTAGCCATACAAGGCAATTTGCAGGTGTATGCGCCTTAATCTTGAGAGAAACGCATGGTCTCGGCGTATCCTGTCTAGGCAACAGTTATTCGGTGATATCTTTTGATCATTTATATTTGCAGGTGATTCCACGCTCGAATTGCTGTGGGAGGACGCTCACCCAGTTGGTCAAGCATTTACGTTTATTTGGTTCGACATGCCAAGGTACGATTTGATGGAATCACTCAACTATAGGGTGAGGATTCTTTTTTCAATAATTCCATACGGTTATATAGCCTATTGATATTAAAAACGGAATCCTCGGTATGTCGATCTTTGATTGGTTCCCGTTTTCACTTGCGAGGAATACGGCTTCGAGATGAAATTAGGGGCAGCACTGTTCGCAAGCAAGCACTACTTTTGATACGAATTTTTTCGGTATCCTACTCTATATGTTAAGCGAGATACAAACTTACGGTGTTGCTCCTATCCTACCGTCCTCAGGTTCGAGCCATTTACTTCAAGAAGTTACCGGAGCAAGAAACCTCCGTAGACACGACGCGAATAAGATCGAACACCATGAGAAGAAATAATATTGTCTGACCCCAGGGCGAATAAATTCCCATATTTACTACCTGAAAAAACCACACTGACATACTGTGTAGTTACAATCTTGACTATGCAACTTACTTGTATTAGTAGCACAGGACAATTTTGTAGGTGTATGCAATAACTTTGGGGGGATCGTATTATGTCGGTGTGTGCATCAGATCAAACGAGACCAAATGGCAATTATTCGAGAGCTTTACTATGATCGCCATGCTGCAAGTGGCTCCACGCTCGGACTACTGTGGGACTTTCGCGAATTGATCGAGCACCGATGTCTACAGTAGCGCCTCTTGATTCGCAATAACAACGAGAAGAAGTTGCACTAGAACTGAACACTTCCCACACGTTCTCGGGCCTAAATCGACCCATTTGCCATGCATTCCCCATTAATCGTTGCGAGTCGAGGGGTTCTACTGTATTTGCTGTATGAAATCAGTTGCTCGTAGGCTGAGGATTCTTTTTTCACCGGTTCCACTTGGCTACGTAGCCTATTAATATTAAAAACGGAATCTTTCGGTCTCTTGGCGTTTGGTTGGCCCATAACTACATTCGCGAGGAATACGGTTTCAGGATGAGATCTAGGGGTGATGCTGTTCGCAGCCAAACACTTTTGACGCAAAGGCTTCAATATCCTACGATTCATAGTGTACTATATGGCAGCAAGACTGAACAGGAGTAGCTCATTAATGCTGTAACTACGAGAAGTTATTAGCCCATTGGTGTTTGGTCATGTAGCGAGTAACGTAATTGATCTCGGCCCAAACAACTCCCGCCAAACTCAACCAATCGTCCTATTCTATCATCCTTGGTCTCGGGCCATCTGTACCAAAGCAAGATACGGGGACAATATACTCCCATAGGCATGACGCGACTGAAATTAGACAGCAAGAGAAGAAATGCAGACGTATCATTGTTCTGACATGCACCCATGAGCTGAACCGACTAGCGGCGACCAAACTAGAGCTTTGGTTTACTTGCCTTGGCTCATCTTGCAACCGAACATGTCGCTTGGAAGATCTAATTACCGTGTCATCCCTTGCGCTATCCCGCTGGTCTCTTTTTAATGCTCAATGTAGATACCAAAGTCTCCCATGTTTCCTCCCAAGGCTTCAGCTATGTTCGGTCCAGTTCTACCCGCTCTCTTCGCGCTGGCAGTTGGGGTGCTATCAGCCCCAGCTATCGATAAGAGAACGCTACCCGGCCCCGTCACGCCGCTCAGTGTAATCGACACACAGAGCTTTATTCCGTATGGCTGGTTTGCTGCTGCAACATACTGCCCCCAGCCAAGTCAGGCAAGCTGGAGTTGTAGTAAGTGATATCCTTTTATCTCAATCACAAATATATACTGATAGGTGCTCTGAAGAATCTTGTCAAGCCGATCCTGTGAAAGACTTGGTTGTCTACAACAGTGGAGGGGACGGCGGCAAGGTTCAATTTTGTAAGTCGCCTGTATTCTGAAACAGCGGACATGTTTCCAGTTATGAGCAGCACGCTGATAGGCATCATCACACAGGGTATGTTGGATGGTGGCCTTCTAGGCAGTCAGTTGTCGTTGCCCATCAGGGTACCGAACTGAACGATACGTACGTACGCTCTTCGGTTACTCTTGCTCGCCACGTCAGAGCTAAAACTATGTCACAGGCGAGCAGTTTTAACGGACCTCGCTTTCGTGCCACTTCCGGTCAACACAACTCGATTCCCAGGGGCTCCTATGGACGCTTTGGTACATGCTGGGTTCAAGATAGCTCATGGCCAAACTGCTACAGTCATCTTGGACACTGTTAAGAAAATCATTGCTGAAAAAGGGGCTAAAACGGTGATAAGCGTCG